>BQKN01014559.1:0-20375 GCA_022839385.1 Asparagus kiusianus | reverse complement strand
GTGGGTCGGTAAGGGGGTCGGGAGGGGGTAAGGGGGAGGGTATGGTGACAGGAGGCGCCGAGGGAGGGGGAGTCGGGAGTGGGGGTCGGGAAGGGGGAGGAGGGGCGAGTAAGAGAGAGGGGGGGGGGGGAGGGGGAGAGTAATTGAGAGAAGGGGGAGTGTATGGCGGCTGAATACTTGCCCTAGTCAACCTAGACGGAATTCCGTCTAGGTTGCATTATCTGTCTCGTTTGTCAAACTAGACGAAATTTTCTATCTAGTTTGATCCAATCTAGACAAATCAACCTAGACGGAAAATTTTCATCTAGTTTGGTTCAACTTAGACGAAATTTTTTTCCGTCTAGGTTGTTCCGTCTAGATTGATCGTTTTTTTACTAGTGGAAGTATAGTGTTGCAAAAGTAAAAAATACTTAAAAATAGTATTATAATAGCAAGAGGAATAATTAAAGCCAATAAGCCTAGACAATTGATTAGAAGTGGCTAAAATAGCACAAAGGAAAATATGGATTTTATTCCTAATCATTAATAGACTTTATTAAAAACCATAAACTAAATATTAATGCTAACTCTAGTATAATTTAATATTATAAAAGTATCCACAAAATAAGTATATAAAAATATATAAAATTCATGATTATCTCTTCCAAATATTCCTAATTTTACTCAAAAAATTAGGCTATTCTATAAAATATTAAGAAAATATTATCTTTTATTCTTTCTGTTTCGTTCTTTATTGAATCAAGATCAAGCCTTCTTCACTTTTATCTTTTTCTAAGGTAATTCTAGAATGGTGTCTTCATCATCTACATTGATTGTAACATCATGCTGGATCTGGACTTCTTGTGCTATTATCTTTCCTTGGGCTCATTCATTTTTTCATCTTTCCATCTAACTTTACAAGTAATTTGAATGAGAACAAATAGTAATTATATATATGATATTTTTTTGTGTTTCTAATTTATTACTTAAGTTAGGATCATCTTTAATTATCTCTATTGATCATGTGTTTGTTGGCTTTGTTGCATATAGTGAAGCCAACTTAATAGTCTTTACTTTTTTCTGAATGAAAGTAAGTTCCAAACATCTTATGGATTGAATTTATCTCTCACGTTATGTTAGCCTGTATCTACAAGTTCATCCTTGCATTCTCGCTTCTTGGGTGGCCTCAATCACATGTCAACTCTTTATTAATTGTGTTGAATTATATAATATAAAAACATCGTTGATCTTTATTGGTTATTTGAACCATACTTAAATAATTACTTGATATATTCTCATAAAAGTAATTAAAATAATGGTTAAAAATTAAGACCTAATTAAAAACCAAACCCTTAATTTTACTAAACATAAATTCAACCCATTGTTAAGTAGGTAATTTAGGCGGTTTGGTCTCAGCCCGAAACACGTTGGGCTGGGCTTCCAAGTAAGATTTGGGCAGCTCTGAAACCCAAAATCAAAGAGCCAAGACTAGCCTGGAAAAAGCCCAGGCACGACAGGTCGAGCTTCCAGTCTAGGTTTGGGCAGATCTTAATAAAGCCTCGCTTAATGAACCTGGACCGTGGCCATGTCTAACTTAAAATAGTATAAGATAGAATTTAATAAGCATACATTGTATTGTATTTGTAAATTTTTAAATAGGTCTGGGAAACATATACCAGGAATTTGCTCGTGATTTTTGACAACCCAAAAATTTGACATGATAGACACTGTTCAACTACTCACATCCGCGTAAACAAACAAAGAATATGCTCTACACATTTTTGTTTTGATAGGATTTTATTATGGGTTCACTTTTAGGCAAAATCCATTAGAATCCTTATAGAATCAAAGTAACCAAGCAGCCCCTTAGGAAATAAACTATTTTACTTATTGGAAAAATCTGTAATTAAAACTAATGTGATTACAGTTTGTAGTTATTTTAAGGGTAAATTTATAAAAAACCCATAAGTTTGGGCATTTCTTTGATAACCCTCATCAACTTTAAAATTTCACAAAATCCTCCTTTAGTTTTGGGATTCTCAGTAAACCCACTTCAAGTTTCAACGTTTAAAAAAAATCTTAAAATTATGAACCACAATTTGTCCTAAAAAATAACCCTCATCTATCAAATATCTAACTATAGAACCAAATATTTTACTCAAAGAGAAAGGCTATTGTGAATATATTAAAAAAAATTTTGGTAAAACTGTGATTAACATAAATACGTAGGAGTTTTTTTTACAAATTTAGCTATTGAGAGTCAATGGATGCCTTTTAGTGTTGATGTTGTTTCGTTAAAAATTTCAAAAGATTCCAGCATTATTATATTTCTGTTTCAATGAGAATTAAAGTTAATCTCACAATTTTTTTTTATTTTTCAAATTTATTAAATTATGTTAGAAACATCTGATGTGAATAACTGTTTTTAAATTCTCATGTTTTTCTATAAATCTTCGATTTTGAGGGTTTTTAATTATTTTTTAAAACTTTAGGTTGCTTTATGCAAGTTACAAACTTATTTATAGGTCAGTGTATTATTATTGAGGGTTTTAAATTCTCATGTTTTTTTTGAATTTTTAATATTTAAAGTGTTGTTTACAATTTTTAAAATTTTAGGATGCTTTATGCAAATTACAAACTACTTATGAGTCTTTTCTGATCAAAAATATTTATACTACTAATTAATGCATTCAGTTTCTAGCATAATTCTCATTGCAGAGGCTACATTAGACTTTTTAGGAACCAACACTTGTTTGCTTATACTTTATGAGGTGTGTAGTTTTAAGCTTAAAAATTTCGTAAAGAATTTCCTACTATCATCTTGACACATTAATTAAGTTTATAAGTGGATGCAAGTAGTAAATATGAAAAGCATTAATGAAGGAAAAGAAGAAAAGAAAACTTACCCTTGTTCATAAGTATTGACGTCCTTGTATTTATTACTTTAAAATCACATAATGTTGGATTGATTGAGATTGTTAAACAAAACAAATCATCATAGCAAATAAATTATTAAAGTCCTAATCTTGATTCGAATAGAGGGTGCACAGATAGCAATCAATCACTAATAAAAGAAAAAGAAAAATTTATTAATCTTTGAAGAACCTTTCTATTTACAGTGGGAGAATAATTTTAAGCAATGACGACGACAACAACAACAAGAAAAAGAAAATATAAATTATTATAAAAAATTTAAAAAGAAAAATAATGTAAGACAATAAAGAGACATACTTATTGAAGAAGACTAAAGTACTATCGAAATTGTGTAGTTCTTGATTTATACATATATGTAAGCATGAGATGTTACATGCATGTGAGAGGATAATAATTATAAATAGTTCTTAATTTATACATATATGTAAGCATGAGATGTTACATGTGAGAGGATAATAATTATAAATAGAGTTCTATTTAGATAAAAATTATGTAATTTTCTTGATGTTTGAAATATTGTTTCTTTTAATAATTCATTTGAAAACCAAAACCTATGTGTGAAAAATTCATAATACATGTGCATGATTAATAAAACCACCTTACGCAAACTACTCTTACCAATTTCAAAGTTGGTCATTTGAAATTAATAATATTTGATGATAGGATAATTAAGATTATTTAATTTGTTAATGTGAGCAATTATATACATACATGTTGAAGAAGACATTAACAAAAGAGAATAATCAAATACACAATATTACTAAAGAATAATCATAAAGATAAAAAGGAACATACATGTTGAAAGAGACGAAGTTACTATGAAAATTATGTAATTTCTTGGTTTATATATTGGCATGAGATGTTGCATGTGATAGGATAACAATTACAATTAGACTTCTCTTTGTGTAAAGAATGCAAATTGTATAATATTGTATTATAATAACTATTAAAACAATTCTTATCAACAATTTTATATGCGTAAGCCTATGCCTCATACGAATTAGGATTAGGATATTTAGTTCAAACTGAACAATTAGGATAGCCTTTTAGTAGTTCATTTAAACTTTATTCATTTAAACTTGAAGTTTATGTCTTAGTTCAAACTTTAAAGAAAGGGAGGAGGCGTAATTAGGATAGATATTTAATTCAAACTTTAAAGAAAGAGAGGAGGCAAAATGTGTACGGATTAGGATTAAGATATTTAGTTCAAACTGAATAATTAGAATAGACTTTTAGTAGTTTATTTAAATTTTATTAAAAGTACCGGTAAAGTAAGTAGTCCTTAGTCGTATTGAAGATTATCTCGCTTTTACAAATTAAATATCATTATCAAGTAAAAAATTAGGTATCAAAGTCGTGTTAACTGTGAGTCACGATTCAAGTGTACGAGCAATTTATTTTCTTTTTTAATAATTAAATAAAATTTAAAAATTATAATTTGATTAGGATTAGGATAGTTCAAACTTTAAAGTTATTTGATTAGGATTAGAATAAATCATTACATACAATTTAAAAATTAGAATTTGATTAGTATCGGGATAGTTAAAACTTTATTAGGGTATTTTCGTCTATGTAGATGTAAATTTGATTTCCCGAAAATAGGGGACTTCGTTTGTATTGATAAGAAGGCCTATTACAAAGTAATGATCAAATGTTTATGACAGAAGCAGAAGGAATGCCCTCTTTGTTTAGTGTGGGGACTTTTCGGTAGCTGTAGGACTCTTCGCTCGGTGCTCGTGCCGAGTCTGCTTCCCTTGGACGGTTCGATCGAGGTTGCTGGAGAGAGCTTCAGTACTCAATAGAAGCTCAGGTTGATAGAGTTCGAATCCTCTAGTTCATCGGCGATCGGAGCTCGGAACTAGGGGACGGTGCTGCGGCGCAAGAGTATGCAAAGAGCTCGTCGTCGATCCTCCTCCTTTGATCAATCTCTCAATTGATGAATCGATCTATCGATCTATTGGCCGATGCTCTCTCAGGTTGCTGAAAGAAGCTCTTAAATAGGAGAGAGACAGTTTGGCTGCTCCTTGAATTATGGGATGTAACCATATACTGTTCAAAGACGTCCTACTACCCCTCTGTACCACAAATGGTCATTCAAGGAACCGCATGTTACATCACATCGCGTAGGAGTGGGAAAGCCCCTCCTCGTATCTGTGACAGCGGCTGCCAGATACTTGAGTGGATCTGGCCAGCTCATCGAGCACCGGCGGCTCTCGCTCTCGGTTTGGACGAGTGAGGTGACCCGCATTTATGAGTATGCAGGCCGGTCCGGCGCCTGTCCTTTCACTTACATCCTGAGCCATCGGGCGACCGCTTGATGGTCCTGGGACACTGTGCCCTCTCCCCATGCCTCAATAGGAGCGGGAGAATGGATGTTTCGTACCCGAGTGGGTTTGGGCAGCTTGCTGCATGCCGACGGCTCTGGCTCTCGATTCTGATGGGTGAGGTGACCCGCATTTATGAGTATGCAGGTCGGTCCAACGCCTGTCTTGTTCGCTTGAATTGCGGACGACCGTCTGATGAGTTTGGAGCACTGTGCTCTCTCCCCTCGCATCGCGGGAAGTAGGGGAGGCTTGTCCCTGAAAACCCGACTTTCGACTCACGTAGGTGGACTTGGCCCTCTGCAAGCGGATTTGGCATATGAGGGCGGATTTGGACTCCTGCGAGCGGATTTGGCTCATGAGGGCGGATTTGGACCTCTGCGAGCGGATTTGGCTCATGAGGGCGGATTCACTCTACTAGCGAGCCCATGTGACTTGGCGCGTGAGGGCCCAGGTGTGCCATCGAGCCCGTTTCATGGCTACACTCCATTCTTCATCTAAGTGGATGGTCTTGACTTGTGGGCGAATTTGTTCGTTAGTCCGCCGCGGTAATTTTTACTGTCTACAAGACCCCCTTCAAAGTTTTCAGACCAAAACCGGCTTACGTGTGGTCTGGAATACTTTGAATAAAGAAGTTTTAGGCGGACCAAGTGCCTTCAGATTTTTAGCAAATCCTCAGCTATCAACGGATTTGATCTGCCTTTACCGATTACCGTTTGAATCGGGCTAGCCATACTATTCCCCTCAGTATGATGAGTTGTCGAGTAGTTTCTCTTAGGCTTCATGCTAAGATTTCTACTCTGACCCCTAGCCGCCCGGGGCGCGGGTCTAAATAAGGTCACCTTGTTGGTTTCGAGATTTTGGGCAAGTCGCTTATTTCCCAAAAGTGGGTGAACCATGCAGGCGAGCGAAGTTAAGCTTCGATGGTGAAATTTCTCCGACCTGCGGATTTTATCAGCACTTTTGCTGACGCGACCCCTTATTTGGGTGAAAGTAAGCCCAGTGAGAGCAAACCGCGTGATCACTTGTCGGGCTTAGCGCTTTTCCAGCTAAGGTGGCGGGATTCCGTCCTGTCTCTCTCTTTTTTTTTCGTGATTCGACAGTTCGACGTCAACTTCGTGCGCCTCGTTTGGATCGTGGCCGTGGTTTTCGAATCTAACCGTCGGATGTAGCCACCGATCTCGGTCCTTTCGATATACTGGGGGTGATTTGGGCCGTCGAATTTGGTCGTGGCCACGTCTCTTGCCCATCAGGGTTTCGCCTTTCGAGGGCAATCGTGGCCACGTGGACGGTTCTGCCCTTTTAAACCAGCCGTTTTCCTCCTTTGGGAGTTACCGTGCCCTTGAATCTTAAAAAAAAACTTCTAAGGAAAGAGTTCCCGCTTCATCCTTGCAATGGCTCCAAGATCTAAGAGGTGCAAAGTGAGGGGAGCAGGCCCCGGACGCTATTCCGACCGTCTCTCCGCCGGCGTGCCCGCAAGTGCACCAGAGCCGCGCTCGGGTAAGTCGATGGGTTCGTTGGATGACCCCGTGTAGGGTACAGGCGTCGGGTTGGGGGGATGAGTGTCGCTTATTATCCTGGAATTCTGCCGTCCTTTGGTAGCTTCCCCGATTTGGGACAAAGTTAGCCCTATTTGCCTTTAGAGGGTGATTTCTGTCTCCGTGGGCGAACTCAACCTTTAGCGGGAAGGGGGCGAACTCACTTTTTGATAGGTGAGTTTGGCCCTTTCCTGGTAGAGGGGAGTATCGTCTGTACGGATAGACCTTGTTCGAAATGGGTTTCCCCTTTCGACAAGCGAATTCGCCCATACCTGTTCGACGGGCGACTTTACCCTTACAGCGGATTTTGTCTTGATTGACTTTTTGTTCTTTCTCGCAGCGACTTTTTCTAATGAGGCTTTTTTGAAGGGTGTGGCCGTTGGCCATGCCGGGGGTACGGGCTATACGACACCTCCTCGATTTCCCTCTTTGGCTCCGGTACCCGCGTTCACTGTTGATAAGCCACATGGCTTGATAAAGAGGGTCACGGACGGGCATCATCTGACATTACGCGAGTTGACGACTGATGCAGTGCTGACAGATGATGCCAGGACGGAGCTGCCAAAGCCTCAATTTTTGTTCGGCGATGTAGCGACTGATCCTTCCGTTTTGCTGCTCAAAGAGAGCAGGTGGTTCCGCACGGTGGAAGGGACTCACTATTACCTCCCTAGTATGCCGAGAGGGTTCTCGATCGTCGAGCTGCGGTCTCTCGCGGTCCCCCACGTGATGAACTGGGATTTGACTCCAACTCAGGACGGGGTCACCTGCGACATCTTTACGGGCTCTTCGGCTGGGTATGGGGTGGAGAGTTCCTATAAGCGTGTGACGGGTCTACGCCCTGGCCTGCTGTCCAATGAGCCGCCGGCAGGGGAGACAACGGCGGTAGCGGAGACTTTTCACCATCGCTTCTTCCGCGTCGGTGGGAGATTTCCCCCAAAAGACTTCAGAGCCCCGGGGTGGGTATACTCGGCGCTTGGTAGCGACACTTGGTGGTCCAAGATCTCCGATTATGTCCTGGCCGAGAATTCTGACCTCAAGGATTCGGAGCTGTATGTGGCCATTCAAGCCACTCGACATGGTTTGCGGATCAACGCTTCCCAGTTCCACAGCATCCTGGAACTGTACTGTGCGGAAAGCAGCACGTTCTTCACCCCTAACGGTGAGCTTGGCATTACCCCTCACGAGATGTATGACGTGTCAGGGCTGCCTCTGGGAGACTTTCCCTATGAGGAGTACGTCCCGGACCAAGACGAGATTGATCAGCTCTCAAACCATTCCCCCTTGGCGGTTGAAACTCTGTGGGAGTTACTCTGCCACTACCACATCTGCCTCAGTACCTTAGGGGCATCGGATCATAAGGGGAAGAAGAAGAGGACTCCGGGGATCAGTCACAAGAATTGGGCTGATTATCTGTTCCCGGGGAACGATGTCAAGGGGAAGCCAGCTCTCCCGCTAGGCGAGTGTGACCAGTCTGAAGTGGAGGCGAGGACAGCTGAAGAGGGAAGCACCATGACTCTCGAACGTGACGAGGGCGGATTTAAGTCTGGTACGGTCCTTCACTCGTTTCATCATCAGGCGAAGTCCCTCATATCTGGGAAGGCTCTGCTCGTGGGGTACTTCATGTTATGGCTGAAGAGGTGTATAATCCCCACTCACTCTTTCGAGGTGCTTCCTGTGGAGGTCGTGTATCCCACAGTTTGCTTGGCCCACGGGAAGTCCTACGCCTTGGTGTCGGCGACGATAGCATGCATCCACCGGGGGCTCCGCATCCTGACGTCCCAATTCTACCGCGTATCGATTATCGACGAGGGGGAAGGAGAGATCATCAGGACCCCTAACCCTAGGGTTGGGTTGTCATATACTTATCTGATGGCATGGTTCGTCTGCCATTGTGAGTGTTTGATGAGTGCCCCTGTGACTCCTCAGGGAGACAGGTTTGTTCCGTTCGTTAAGCGCTTGGAGAGGTGCTCTTGGAAGTGTAAGGACATTCCTGACGCGTGGAAGACGCTCTCCCATTTTGTCCACTACAATTTTTGTCGTTCCTTTCCCTATTTCAGTGGAGGAGGATACGGGGAGTCCCTTAGAGATGTGCCGACGGCGGACCATCACACAGTTCTCTCGCGCGGCGCCTTCCGCTGGTTGGTGAACATCCGGTCGGGGTATCACATCCTACGAACAGGCTCCGTGTGCTATCTTGAGCCGTATGTCCCTTGCAGGTTTGCCTGCCAACTTGGGTATGACCAACTGTATGTGGGCAACGCTAATCCCCATTTGTGTTTTGAAGGAGGGCTGGTGGATGGAGCCGGGGGATGGTTCTGGACTCACGCTGGCGGTACCCGTGCCCGCTTTGAGCTACCTGCGAAGGATCGTAATTTGCATCACACCCTCCTATACTGCAGGTGGTATCGGGGTGCCAGCGCTAATCCCGAAGGCTTTTGGTTTCAGGGTTCGTGTTTGGCGGAGCAGGGGCATCCTCCCAGAAGGCCTCTACGTACTTCGAGATGGAGGGGCCACCAAACCGTTAAGGAGTGGTTGTCCGAGGACCCGGCTGAAGACACCGAAGGCGGCAACATGGGTCCAGACGAAGCTCCCTCTCCCGGTCCTCCGTTGGACCCCCAAAGTGAGCGGGGAGAATCTGACGAGTTACTCCGAGCGGGCGAGCGATTGGAGCGGGCTCGGAGCACGATAGCGAGGCGGATGGGGATGCCCCTTCTATCTCCGAGCAGTTCGCTGCTCTTCAAGCGGCAGCGGGAAATGGCGGCGGAAGGTTCCAAAGCAGAGGCGGCTAAGAAGGCCCGTCGCGAGGAGACTGTGGAGGACGTTCGAGTGGCGGATGGTCAGGACGATACTACCTCTGGGGTAGGAGCTGCTCGGCCCACCCCTTCTGCCGTATCGAGGGCTGCTCCGGTGGCTTCGAAGGACATCCTTCCTTCATCCGGCGCGGGGCCACAGGCAGGAGTCTCAACGACTCCTGCGCCTACACTCGGGGGTAATAATTAAAATTTTGTGTTCTCAGATATAAAGCTGGATCCGTGTTTTCTGACATCTGTGTTTAATTTGAGCAGGTGCAGCCGAGAGAGTGATCTCTATCCCTTCGGACGAAGAGGAAGAGGCCGGAGACGGAAAAGGGCCCGGTGATTCAGGTAAGCATGGGTTTTAGTGTTGTTGATCCTTCTGAGCCGAAGGGGCATTTGTTAATTTTCCTTTTCGCGTCCGCAGTCGGCCCTTCTTATGAAGCTACTGGTAAGGAGGATCCTCCTTCTTGGGAGGGTCATTCTGCCGGAGAAATGGGTGAATCAGAGGCGGATGATGACGTCTCAATTCATGAGGCGCTATCCAGTGAGGAAGAGTCACCGGCTCCTGAAGACACGTCTGGCCAACAAGAGGAAACCTCCATTCTCGCAGAAGCACCGGTTGGGGGTGAACTCCCGACGCAAGGGTCCCCAGCTCGGAGGGGGACTCCCACCCGGTTGGTGGTTGCTTCCTCGTCTGTGGCGGCTAGCGATGTTGCGGCTGCTACCCTGATGGCGACGGCGGCCTTACCAGCTTTGGCTTCGCCAATCGCCGTCTCTACAGTCATGACCACCAGCACTTCAATCGCAACTCCGTCTTTGGCAGAGGAGGCTGCCCTTTCTCCCTTGGAACGTTTGCGAAAGAGGAGCACGGCGCGAGCCCTGGTCAATTTTCAAGACACTTTGGCCGACTGCGTCAGACTCGTCTTGGAGGATAGTTGTCCTTTTGAGGAGCTCAAGGAGGACCTCGACCACCACATGTTCTTCTTAATCAAGAGGCTTGGCGCTACTGCGGCGAAGTCGTACTTTTCCCGCTTGAAAGAAGTGGAGGAGGCCGCTCAGCAGTTGCTCACCCTTCGTGCGCAGAGTTCCGCCCTCGTCGATCTCGCCTCCATTGAAGTTCGAGCGGCCGTGGCAGATCACGACCGCCGTCTGAAAGAGGCTATGTCACTGGAGGCAAGGTTGTCCGCGGAGTTAGAACAGGCAAAAGCCGAGGATGCACGAACGGACCATGAGCAGCAGACGGTGGATAACCGCCTTTCCCGCCTATCCTCCGAGATAGAGAGGCTAAAGCAGGTTATAGCCGATGCGCAGGCTTCCCTGGTCGTTCAAGAGAAGGCTCGTGAGCAGACGACCAAGGAGCTGGAGGACATCGAGCGATACTTGGTTGCTGATTCTGTCGAGGAGAAGGACCGAGCTCTCAAGGAGGTCAAAGATACTGTTCAGGACCTAGTCTCGCGCACCGAGGAAGATCTTCATTGAGAGATCCTAAGGAGGCTTGAGCTTCGCCTAGCCGGAGAGATTAGTGAGGCGGAACTGCGGCTGAAAGCCTTGTAATTTATCCTTAATTTTCTGTTGTAATAGGACTTCCTTTCCATGAATAAAATCATCTTTTTGTTTCTGGCAATTATTGCTTGTGTGCGTACTATATATGTATATATATTTTTGTGTACTAGTTGGCGTTTGGTCGCGGGAAACTCTCATCGGCAGATTTCGGTTACAAACTCGTTTCACCCGCAGGCGAATTTTACCCGAGGGTGAATCCGCAGTCGTTACACTAACCACGATTTCGGTTATGGGTGGGCTCCACTTTTAGCGGGTCGTGTGTTCACCCACGTGCACGTCGGTTACGGAGACGTGGGCGTGCCGCCTCGCATTAATTGTGGTGCGATGGTTCTCTTCATCCTTCACGCCTGATCTGGGCCGTTGGTTAGAGATCGTGCCCAGGAACCGCCGAATCTTGACCGCTTATAGGGGATCCGGATTGTTCGGCCTTCCCCTCAACTATTTGGGCCTGAAGGGTCCAATCGAGCCGCATATAACTGCCTAGGGTCGGGGTATTTTAGTACTCCTCCCCCTCGTCAAGAAGAGACCAAAGTTTTCTTGTCGTCTTTTTCAGGGAAGATACCAATTTCTCTTGCATCTTCCAGATGGCACCGAAGGTGAAGAGGGTTACTTCGAAGAAGAGGAAGGAGGCGTCTTCTTCGGGCGCTGCGGAAGCCGCTGCTGCCGAAGGTATGTCTGTAACTCAACCCTCACTCAAGCATGGATCGATATTTCTCACCTGACTCCCCCTTTTACGCCATCGCTGTGTTTCACAGCCCATGACGATGCGCCGCTTCCCGAGGAGCATGAGGCCGAGCCTATTTTGATATCTGACGATGAACCCGAGAGCCCGGCGACTTCTCCTGCCTCCGGCCCAGCTCCGCAGCCAGGAACCGAACCTTGCCTCGAGGTTCCACCCATTGTGGTGCTCACCCCGGGTCAAGAGCCTGCTCCCCCTGGTTCCTTGCCCTTGCAGGCTCGCGTCGAAGAGTTTGAGAATGCCGTAAGGCAAGTGATTTCCCTTATCAATCTTGGCATGGGCAGCTTTGACGGTTTTAGGCAATCTCTCCTGGATCGCGTGGTCGACTTTCGACGGTCGGGCGAAAACCGGCTTGCCACTCGTTGTATGCAGGCGCTCCGTCTCTTGGAGTAGCGTATGATAGGGCTAGAGACATTGCTACGGGAAGGCCCGGAAGTGGAGTCTTGCTTGGCTTATATCAGGCGTCAGGAAGCTCAGGAACAGGAGGTCCGTTCTAAAGAAATCGCGGATTTAGAATCCATCGCCAACTTCTGGGTGAGTCAACAGCACTTGTTGGAGGAGCGAATTGTCGACCTCAATCGCACAATAGCTCGCCTGCGAGCCGAACTGGGACAGGCGGAGACGAATTTAAAGGGGCTCCAGTCCGATGTCGTAAAGGTCAGCAGGAACGCTGAGGCGGAAACTCAACGCCTCTTGGCCTTGCGTCAAAAGGATGCTGCCGCCAGGTCGAGCTCTAAAGACCGGATCAGGAAATCGGCTGAGGACAAGGCTCGGGAGGACCACGCGAGAAGGGTGGCATTGGCCAAAGAAGAGCTTTCCTCTTTTAGTCTGTACGACTGAAATTTCAAATCCGTGCCTGTGTTAAGACATTTTGCTTGTTTGTTTTGCTTTTGAAACTATACCATGACTCGTGAAGTCATAACTTTGTTCAAATGTATTGTCTTAACGAAAAACTGGTGCATGTCTTGCTTCTCGAACATAACATTATGACTTTCTTAATTATAGAATCATAACTTTGTTCAAATGTACTATCTAGAAGCATCTGATGAAGTTCGTGTTTTCTTGTCACACTTCCTTTGGATATATCACTCTTCAATGTTTCTTAGGCATGGCCAACAGCGATTTCAGGTGGCACGCCTTGGGCGAAGACTCAACTCGAGTACAGGCCGGTTCAAGTGATGGTGAATTCGCGTGGAGAGACATACTAAACTGCCGGCGAGTTCGTTCAGTCCAATTCGAATGTAGGTGAGTTCACACTGAAGGTGAAGCGAGAACGGTGGCGAGTTCGCTTGAAGGTTAACTTCGACTGTTGGCAAACTCAAACCACAGGCGAAACCCCTGTGTTGGCGAGTTCGTGTTGAAGACCAACTCTGGCCGCTGGCGAGTTTAGCAGCAAGCGGGACTTATGAGAAGGCTGCAGACCCAACTTAGCCTCTGGCGAGTTTAGGGTGTAAGCGAAACCCATGAAGATGAGTTTACGCTGCGGACCCAACTCGGCCTCTGGCGAGTTTAGGTTTAAGCGAAAACTTCTGGCGATCAGATCCGAATTAGGGCGAGTTCATACCTCAATCAGAACTCGAGCGGCGACGAATCTGTCCCGTAGTTAAAAACTAAAAGGGTGCGGGCGAAAACTCGTGCCACGCGTCTCTTAGCGGGTGCAAATGCTTGCCAGCTAAGGCTTTAGAGACGTGTCAATGCTCATTAATGGCGAAGTGACAGAACGCTTCGCCTCTTGGGCTTCATCCGATCGGTCGGTTTGGGCCTCGAGAGGAATGGCCTTTATTGGCGTTGAGCTCGAAGCGTCGCAAGGCATCTAGGCCGTTCGATTGCTTGAGGGAACAGATCTTGACCGTTGTGTCTTCGGATATATCTCCCGTACTCGCCATCTTTTCAGTCACGTTCCTTCCTCTTCGAGAAAAGTCCGCTAGGCGAAAGACCGTTGCAGTAACCTCCTCTGCTTCATGGCCTCCGACTCCGACCATAGCGCCTCCGAGGGCGTAGGCTCTTCCGCCACCGTCATCGACGTCGGCGCTGCCCGCTTCCCCCGCGAGCTTAGTCTGGGGGTCCTCTGCTCCGGACCCCGTGGCTCACCCTGCATTTGTACCCCTCCAGAGGTTGGAGGGTTTGGTGCAGGGGATCGCTATTTCGATCAGCGTGGGCGACGGGTGGTACTACGATGCGCTTCCTCTCATGGAAGCGGGCTTAAGGGAGGTCCGTCGAGCGGGCGGTACCTCGCTCGCACGTCGGTGTGAGCAGGAACTTCAACGTGTGGAGGGGTGGATGTACCGCCTCGAGGAGCTAGCCTACGACGATCCCTCCGACGTGCCGCCGCCCCTCTCCCTACGCCTCCTGCTCGAGCGCGATGGACGCCTACTTGGACGCCGCTTTCTTTGAGGACGCCGGCTCTCTCCGCGGCGAGGCGAGGCTCCGGGAGCGTGAACGTGAGGCGAGGAGGCTCAGCGAGGCTGACAGAATGGTGGACAGGGCGCTCCAACTTCTTCGCCAGGAGGAAGAAGACAGCGAGGTAGCCTTAGCCAGGCGGCAGCAGGAGCGGAAGGAGAAGGCGAGGATCCAGCGGGAGGCGGATCATGCGGCGGTCAAGGCCAAGATTGGTTCTTTTAGCCTGCTGAAATTCCTGTAATGCTCACGCTGTTTAAATTCCCCCTCTCTTTTGTAATTCAGTTGATGTGGGTTGCATCATAACTTAAGACTTTATGTATGTAATTTTGGCCCGTAGTGGCTCTTTGCTTTGTTTATTCTCTGTTTTGCATGTGCCATTTCTTTTTCTCTGCTTTTGGCTATCTGCGACATGGGGTCAGGTCAGACCTGCCCTTCGTGTTACAGCTCCGGTAGGACTAAGGGGGTAACACTTAGCCCTAGATCAGGTGTGGTTGCTCGTGCGTGGTTCCAACCGATGTCTCCAATGCTTGACTTGCCACTCGGTGGGTTGTCGTTCGGAGGTACTGTCGGGCGGGATGTCTGTCGAGTCGCCCTTGATAGCTGTCGTCGTTCGCGAGGGTGACAACACAGGCGATAATCGAGTCGTTCAGGGATGTAGGAATATGACGACCGATCGTTGTAGGAGCCATCGCGTGGTAGGCTGCTACCCATCAGTTATCCTAAGGGGATGTTAGGATAGCTGGAATAGGTCAAATAGTTCAGGGACGTAGGAGTGTGACTATCGACCGAAGTAATAACACGTTGCGTGGTAGGTTAGTACTTAGGCTATGCCATTCGTAGGAATAGCGGCGCCAGTCATCGGAGGTAATCATTAACCTGATGAAGCTTTGTTGCGATTGAAGGAGACTAATAAGCTGGTTCGATTAGAAGTGATGGTTAACATAACCGAGTTGTTTGCCGCGATATGAACGACTTTGTTGAATTCACCATCCTATTGGGGAGGATTGGCGAATTGACTTTCGCCAGTGGTTTGGTATCAATCTGGCAATGGGGGTTTATTGCGATTTGAGAAACTCTGTATTTGCCGTGCTGTGAGCGACCTTGGTGGATCCTCCATCTTATTGAGGAAGATTGGCGAATTGACTTCAAGTCTGCCGCGATATGAGCGACTTTAGTGGATCCGCCATCTTATTAGGGAAGATTGGCGAATTGACTTCAAGTCTGCCGCGATATGAGCGACTTTAGTGGATCCGCCATCTTATTTGGGAGGATTGGCGAATTGACTTCTGCCAGAGGTCTTTCGTAAAGTAGGGACAGTTTAGCCTCGTGTACCAGTTGGAGGGGACGAGGGCCAGTTTAGACTCATGCACTCATGGGAGTTTGGGAAGAAGAGCTAAGGGTAGTACTTCTTCAGATATTTGCCGTTGATGGGCATCATAATCTTATCGCCATTAGGCTTGACGAGGTGACAGGCGCCGTTCGAGTAGACTGTCTCTATTACGAACGGTCATTCCCATTTGGGCTGAAATTTGCCTTTCTTCTTGGAGGTGAGAATCATCGGTCGGCGAACGGCCAGCACCAGCTCCCCTTCCTTGAAGGCTCGGCGTCTGACTTTCTTGTCGAAAGCCTTAGCCATCCGGGCTTGGTAGAACTCAATGTGCTGTTGAGCTTCTAACCGTTTGTTGTCCAGCTCTTCAAGCTCGATGAGTCGCCGTCGGTGATTGTCTTCTACTGTCATCCCCGTTGCCAAGGCGATGCGGAGGGACGGAATCTGAATTTCTAAAGGCAATACGGCCTCACAGCCGTATACCAATGAGTAGGGCGTGTGGCCAGTCGGTGTGCGAACCATTGTGCGATACGCCCATAAGCTTTCGCCTAGTTTTTCGTTCCAGTCGTGTTTGCTAGTGGAAGTTAGCTTAGTCAAAATTTTGATGATTGTTTTGTTGAAGGCCTCGGCCAAACCATTCGCCGAAGGGTTGTAAGCCGTGGATGATAGGTTTTGTATTCGGAACTTGTCGCAAAACCTGGTGAACGCATGGCTGACAAATTGCGTGCCGTTGTCATGAATAATACGTCGGGGTACGCCGTATCGGTATATGACATGGTGCTTGATAAATTTGATCACGTCATTGGTCTTGACTTCTCGTAAGGGGACGGCTTCGGCCCATTTAGAGAAGTAGTCGGTGATCGCAAGGATGAAGCGATGGCCTTTCGCCGATGGCGGGGATATTGGTCCGACTATGTCCATCCCCCATGCCTCGAAAGGCCACGAAGCCTTCGTCGGGTGTAGGTCTTCGGGTGGCTGATGCATGTAGTTGGCGTGGATCTGGCACTCGTAGTAGCGCTTCGCATAAGCGACCGCGTCGCTAACCATTCCTGGCCAAAAGTAGCCTATCCTCCGCAGGCGATCCTAAAGCTTAGGTCCCGGCTGATGAGCTTCGCAAACGCCGTCGTGGGCCTCACGTAGAGCTTCCTGTGCTTCTGTCTTCGAGAGGCATCGAAGCAACAAGCCGTCGTATGACTTTCGATACAACGTCTTGGTGGTTGAATCATAGTAGAATCTCGTAGCACGTCTCCGAACAGACTCCTGCTCCTTTGCATCTTTGGGCAATACACCGTATAGGACGTAATCGATGATCGGGAGGTGCCAGTCCTCAACACTGGGCTGATCTGGGACTTGATGGGTGGCGTTCGCTTCTGGAGCGTCTTTCAATCGAAAGAGCCTTCTGCTCGCTACTGTGACCCATTGGGCTGTCCCTAGTGGTTGAGCCAGGTTGGCTGCCAAAGAGGCGAGCGCGTCCGCATGTGTGTTCTTGGATCGTAGCACGTGCTCAATGCGGAAACTCTCGAATGATTCCACTAGCGTGACAGCCGCTTTGTGGAGTGGAATCAGGTCCTTGTTCCTAACTTCATATTCGCCGGTCATCTGCTTGACGATAAGCTGGGAATCGCCGTAAGCTTCGAGATGCCTTATCCCTAGCTCTTTGGCCAACTCAAGCCCGATGAGTAAGGCATTGTACTCAGCTACATTGTTGGTGCATGGTTCTGTCAAAGCGAAGGCTCGGGGCAGCACGTGGTTATGCAGAGAATGAGGACTACTCCCACTCCTGCAGCAATAGAGCCATCCGCAGCTGCGCGAGATGCGTCATCGAAGAACATCTGCCACACTTCCTGTAACGAAGTTACGTTGACTTCGGGCGGTTCGTCTGGCAAATCTTCAAACAAGTCGGTTCTCGCTCCCAGTGGGTGACTAGCCATGAGATCGCATATGGCCTACCCTTTGACCGACTTCTGTGGCATGAAGTGGATGTCGTACTGAGAGAGCAGAAGTGCCCACCTAGCTAGGTGCCAGTTTAACGCCGCCGGTTGCTTCATGAAGACTCGAATGGGGTTCACCCGGGAGATGACATGGATTGTCTGGCCAACCAGGTAGTGTCGCATCTTTTGGATGGCGAACACCAAGGCCAGATATTCTTTCTCGACCATCGGGTACCGTTGTTCGGCACATTGCAGGGTCCTACTCAGGTAGTAGATGCCTTGCTCGTGGCCGGAGTCATCATTTTGTGCCAAGAGAGCACCCAGAGAGTGTTCCATGGCGCGTATATAGATGAGAAACGGCCTTCCTGAGATTGGTGCAGCGAGGACAGGCGAGTTCGAAAGGTAAGCCTTGATATCCTCAAAGGCCTTCTGGCAAGGCTCGTCCCATACGAAGGAAGTGCCTTTCTTCATAAGCTTGGAGAACGGCTGACATTTGCCCGAAAGATTTGAGATGAATCTTCGGATATAGGCCAACCGTCCCAGGAGACCTCTTAATTCTTTAAGATTTCGGGGCGGTTGAAGCTCTTGAATAGCTCGCACCTTGTCTGGGTCGATCCGGATTCCTCTCGTCATGACGACGAACCCGAGGAACTTGCCGCTAGACATCCCTAAGAATGACTTAGTGGGATTCATCTTGAGTTGATGAGTCCTCATAAGTTCGAACATCGTCTTCAAGTCTTGGAGGTGGTCTTCCCTACGGCGACTCTTCACGACTAGATCGTCCACGTAGCACTCGACCGTCTTCCTCAGATGGTCTCGAAAGATCATACTCATGGCGCGTTGATAGGTCACGCCGGTGTTTTTGAGTCCAAAGGGCATAACGGTGTAGCAGTACACCCCCATAGGAGTTCTGAACGAAGTGTGTTTCTCATCCTCGGGGTGCATTTTGATTTGATTGTACCCCAAGAAACCGTCCATGAAGGACATCCTCTCGAATCCGCACGTGTTGTCAATGATGACATCCGTGATGGGCAGGGGAAATTCATCTTTGGGGCACGCAGCGTTGAGGTCCCTAAAGTCGATGCAGATGCGGATTTTACCGTTTTTCTTCAAGATCGGAACAATATTTGCCACCCAGTCGGGGTGTTGTTCCTCCCTGATGAAACCGGATTCAATCAATTTCTTCACTTCGGCCTCTATTGCCTCCATGATCTGAGGGTGAAACCGCCTCTGCTGTTGTTTGACTGGTTTAGTGTCTGAGCCGATGTTAAGGCGATGCGTGGCGACCCGCGGATCCAGGCCGGGCATGTCCTCATAATTCCACGCGAAGACGTCAATATACTCCCGTATGAGGGCAATGAGATCTTCTTTCTCCTGGGGAGGCAAGCTGCCGCTGATGAATATGGGCTTGGGGTTCGCCTCACTACCCATGTTCACCTGGATGACCTCATCCTCGGTCGGCGGTTCACGTTGCTCAAAGCGATTGTTCCACTGGGCATTAACATGGTGATCCCATGTCTCGTCGTAGAGTGGAAGTTGTTCATCCGCCGCCATTTCGACGGGATCCATTGTAGTCATGTTGACTGTGAGGTTATCGAATAGATCCCTTACGCTGACGTCTGAGTCCCACGCCGAGGTTGCTGACGATTGATCCCCTGAACATGCATAGTCGGAATCTTCGTTGACGTAAAAACACAAATCCGACGATGAGGAGGAGTAGCCTAAACCTCTCCTGGTCCTGTTGAAGTAATTTGAGGGTTTCCCCTTAGGTACGTAAGCAGGTCGGATGACCGTCTTGCGTCCTCGGCCGTAATTCAGGCCCTCTAAACGAGTGAGGTCATACCCCATGTCGCTCATCATGCGCTTCGCAACTCGACTGCCTTGCGAAAACTAGGGCGCTGGGTCTTCGTCTTCAGACTCATCCCATAGCGTGCGCAAGGGGTGATCAATCTGACCGAAGATAATATCTTTTTGATAATTATTCCGGGCTGGCACGACGAACACGGTTTGTGATGACTTGATCAGCTGTGCTTTGGCGACGTATGACAAGCATACTGGCAAGTGCAGGGAAGGATCACTGTGGAGTTCTGACCATAGGTCGTTGGGCGTATCATCCTCAGATGTGGAGCAAGACGACAAATAAGCGAAGTCGGATTTCTCATTCATGATAATTTCCTCTGCCTGAATAGCATTGGTTACATTGTGACTCTCGTAACCGATTACAATTGACTCGAAGTCGTTCAGGATTAGACTATCGCCATATTCTGGCTCGCTGTCTGCCTCGTTGCCACTCTCCAGCTCCTCTGCTGGTGGCTCGTTGGAGTCTTGATACAGCAGGGAATCCGTAAAGTAGTTTTCGACGCCTTTAAAGGGCTGCTTGTCGGCCACTACCGTCCTTACTCGCTTGTAATCGTCCACATACTTCAGGCACTGGTGAAGGGTGGATGGGACTATTCGGTTGCCGTGGATCCACGGGCGTCCTAAGAGCACGTTGTAGGAAGGCTCGGCATTAGTGACGTAGTAGGTCACCTCCGTCTTCATGTCGCCTATTCGACATTTCAGGCGGATTTTGCCCAGCGGCCGCGTCCCTGTGGCGTTAAAGCCAAAAATGGTTGTGGTGGTGGAGGACAGACGTTTTGATGGTATCCCCAAGTATTTGATCAGCTTCAGGGGCACGATGCTTAGCGCAGAACCCGGGTCGACCTGGATCCGATCCACTTTCGCCGACCCGACGTATCCCGTGAAGTACAGCGGTCGATCATGAGACGTGCTCTTGATGAGCATGTCCTCAGGAGTGAAAGTGATGCACGGGACCCGTCTCTCGGAGACTTGGCAACAAACCGCACAT
>BQKN01014558.1:0-12434 GCA_022839385.1 Asparagus kiusianus | reverse complement strand
AGGAACTATATATTGTAGTTTCCAAACTCATGGAATAAGAGGCAATTGTCCAACACGAGGACTGTGAGGGATTATAGTCCAACACGAGGACTTCTATGGATTATAGTCCAACACGAGGACTGTGAAAATAGTAAAAACGATCGCCATAATACATGTAGTGAAATCTACTTTATCAATCCCACACTCAAATCAGTATATAAGTCTCAAATTTATATCCACAGGTCATCTATCATGCATGGACACATAGTGGGACTAATAACCAAGGTCAGATAATCCAGGCAAACTCTCGAACATGAGTAAAAATACTCAAATACACAAAACAGGAAATTAGCAACAGAGAGTTCGGCGGTCGACCGCACCAGTCGACCGCACTCTGATACGAAACTGGCGGTCGACCGTTGCGACTTCGCGGTCGACCGACAGAACGTCGCGGTCGACCGGAATGACATTACGGTCGACCGCAGCCCTAAAACGAGCTCAGCGGTCGACCGCGCCGGTCGACTGCCAAACGGACAGAAACCCACATCTGGGTTTCTGTCAGCTCGAAACCTGAACAACAAATTTGAAAAAAATCTACGATAATACAGATCTGATGTCTCTATGAGTCATACTGTAGAAAAACAATAAATTTTAAGCATGAAAAACTATATTCCCACATTCTAAAAATAGAGGAAACAAGATCAAAACGTTTTGATTACATTAAACGTGATTTAACTCTTGTTTAGAAAATTTTCAGATCACGATCCTCATTAGACAAAACATTGGTGAACTTTTATAAACTGAAATATTGATTCTTGCAATCCCTATTGTAAAGAACTCGTTTTTATACGAAAATACTTCTTCGGGCTCATCAAAAACTCATGAAAAATTGAAATAAAACCATAAAAATAGGGATGAGGGATTGGGCGAGATGATACTCGCCTTGGGTGTTGACGAATGCCCTAGATCCGCAGTAGGTTGATTCCCTTTGCTGGAATTCCAATATCCCGCTGAAAAATCCTCAAGAACTCCTCCTAATCACCAAATCCAGCTAGGGTTTTGAGATTAGAGAGATGGGGGCTAGGGTTTTAAGCCTGAGGTGAAGAGAGGCTCTCCTGGGTTGAGTTGGTGTATATACTAACTCCCTAACCCGACCCGAAACCCAAAAGACCCAAAACAAAACTGTAAAAGAAAACCAAAACTGGAAACTATCTGACCGCTGTGCGGTCGACTGACACGATCAACCGCCACGGTCGACCGGCCCGGTCGACCACGCAGCAGTAAGATACCTGCTGCTGGGCATACACTGCTCTGATCATTTCACACGATTCCTCTCACATAAAAACACTTAATCGGTTCCCAAACACTGATAAATATGTACATCATATATCTATATGATTATTTATCACAAAAGAAATATTTATTACTATTAATTCACATATTTCATTATAAAAAGATTTTGGGGTTTTACATACATGCACATGTTTGAGCAGGTAATATTTTAGTTGTGAATGACTTGTCTGTGTTTATGATTAATTATATGGTCATATTTATATTTAATGTTAGAGTGGGGTATTAACATTTAGCCCGTAATTATTCGAAATACAAGGTATATATACGATGGGTTCCTTATTTGGATTTTTCACCCGACGTACTAGTTTCATTTAGTTAGGGGTTAAGTGAGAGTATTTGCATTCTAGATTGTTAAGTGTATATATCGCTTATGTTTCATATCTGAGGATTAATGATACGAGATGTGTACGGGAGGGTTTCCTCATCTGGATTATCCCCTCATCATGCTTTTCTCATATTATTAATCTCTAAGATACAATTGTAGAATTTCAAGGACGAAATTCTTTTAAGGGGGGTGAATATAAAACCCCATAAATTTTGGAAAATAGTATGAATTATATTGATAAATGAGTTCTAATTATGATGAATATCATTTATAGATGAATAATTATGCTAACAATTGATTTGAGATCAATTAATAGTATCTATGAGAGTAGACAAAGGTTAAACATGCACAAAGAAGAAATCTAAAAAAATGACCAGTTAAGAGTTTATATGCATTATACACCGATACAGTTCAAATCTGGAAAACCTTAAAAGACAAACATTGTAGGTATCTTTAATATATTTCCAATGCATCTTAAATCACCTCATTCCGAGATTGTACATGAAAGTTACATCAAATATACCAAAGACTATTTTCCCAGTCAGACTAGGTTTCCTATTTCAGGTTTGGGTTGTTTTAATTCGGGTTTGCAGTTATATATATACATGTTTACACACAAAAACATATTCTTTCTATTAGGAATCTTGACCCCAAGATTAGTTTGTTTTGATGATAACAAATATTATATGTTGTGTGTATATGTGCTAACATTTTTGTGCAGTATCAGAGCTATATCAACAATTATATTCAAAGAGATACTCAAGACATGGATGAGTTCAAGGTAAAATGAAGCATAGAAGAAGATATACTTTATTATCAAAATGTAATTTTATATTTTCTTTGCTTAGAAATTTGTACAAACCTTGATCACTCACACACATATATACACATAGTGTTAGAACACACTAATACATGCTTAATGTGTTGGTTAACAATAGACATCCCAAATGTTAACCATTAGAGTTTATAGATATTGAGTGAGTCTTAAAATATTTAATTTATATCCCTTAGCAGTTCAAATCTGAAAAAACTCAAATGACTAAAGTTGTAGGTCTCTTGAATAGCTTTCCAACAAATTTTAAATTACCTTATTCCGATGTCGGATGAGAAAGTTACAGCCAAAATACTAAAAAAATTCTAGAATCTGTGAGTTTACAGTGTAGTCGACTACTATGCCTTGTAGTCGACTACTAAGCAATTTTCTAACTTTACGGAGTCTGTTTAGACTTAGTATAGTTGACTACTATGACTTATAGTCAACTACAGATGCAATTTTTCCAGATTTTAGATTTTGAATAAGTGATTATTTATAGCCGTTTTGTGGACATTAATTGTGTTTAAAATTATGTCATTTTAGAGGCTATAAATCGGTTTAAATATCAAAAAACAAGCATCAAGTTTTGAACTTGTAAGATTCACATATTGTGTAAATTAACTCTCTAAACTTTCAGTTTTTCGATCTGTTTTTCCATAAAAGAGAGTTTCTGATATTTCCTTTGTTCCTATCATACTTAGAGCTTGTTTAGGCAATATTCAGAGAGTTAAAAAGATTGATAAGCCATTGTTATACATTCACATCCACATCAAGGATTATAAGATTGGAATTGTACATTGCTTCAAAAGGTTCTCTCGGTTTATGAGAGGGGTTGATCTCTTGATCTAGAGGTCGGTTTACAATTGGTATGGTGTTGTCAATTGGGTTTGTAATTTATATGGTCTTGTAAATTGGTCAAATTTTCTTTGGTTTTGTAAGGTTTCAAAATCATAGTGGAAACTCTCAAGCGGAATTTGCTTGAGGATTGGATGTACACCAGGGAGGTGGAACCAGTATACATGCTTGTGTTTGTGATGTTTATTTTCTGAGATTGTCATTCTTTCTTTGCAATTTATAATCTACTTTGCAAACTCACACTCTAGTGTTTAAGTGTAAAGCTTCCGCAGATTTTTATAAGAGCGCACTCTATTCTTAAGGATCACAATCCTACACTTGGTATTGTACACATAAGAAAAATCAGACCCTATAATTGGTATCAGAGTAAGGTGAAAGATGGCAACAACAAATACATCACAATTCAAAGAGGGATATTCTACACAGCGACCACCTCTATTCGATGGCGCGAACTATAACTATTGTAAGTGTCGGATGAAGATCTACCTCCAATCTCTTGGCTACGAACTTTGGAATGTTGTGGAAACAAAATACGAGAAGCCAACTACTCCTTTCACAAAATGGATTATATCTCAAAGGAACAATGCAAATTTGGATTCTAAAGCAATGAATGCCTTGTTTTGTACTCTCGACACGAATGAGTTCAACAGGGTGTCAACGGCCACATCTGTGTATGATATTTGGCACACACTCGAGGTAACTCATGAAGGCACAAGTAGAGTTAAAGAATCTAAAATTTTTGTTCTTGTACATAGGTTTGAATTGTTTAGAATAAAGAAAAACAAGACAATTTGAGAGATGTTTATAAGGTTTACCGATATCACCAATTCTCTCATTGGTCTTAGAAAAGTATACACTCAAGTGGAAATGGTGCGAAAGATACTTCGTTCACTTACTCCACAATGAGAAAAGAAAGTTACCACAATAGAGAAAGCAAATGACTTATCAACTCTTTCGGTAGAAAATATAATTGGTAACCTCATGGCATATGAAGTTCAAATTGAAGAAAGAAAGAATGAGGATGAAACAAAGAACAAGAAAGTGCTTGCACTCTATACTACTCCGATAAAGAAGATTCGGATGATGATGAAGAAATGAGCATGTCTGCACGCAAGTTTCGAAAGTTCATAAAACAAGGTAAGTTCAAATCAAAAAAATTCAAATTTAAATAACTTACTTTGTTTCAAATGTAACAAACCAGAACATATGAAGAAAGATTGTCCATTGTTGAAAAATAAGCAAAAATCAAATTATTTCAACAACTTTAATAATATTCAAAGCAACAAGAAAAGGAAGGCTTTTGCGGCTACATGGGATGATAGTGATGATTCATCTTCGGATGAAGAAATCGAAGAAAAGGAATGCGCTCATATGTGTTTTATGGCACAAGATAAAGTAAGTGATAATGAAAAGCTTTTAAATGCTTTCAATGAATTATATAAAACTTTTTTGAGATTAAAGTCTTCACAAAATTTTCTTAAAGGTGAAAATAAAAGATTACTTCAAAAAATTTCTGATTTTAATTCTTCAACTATTTCTAATTCTTAAGTAATTGAATTGAAAGAGGAAAATAAATTCTTGCTTGTAGAAAATCATATTTTGACTAATGAGAATGTTATCTAAAACAGAATGCAATGATTTAAAATTTTGTATTAATGTTTTAGATAAAGATATTTCTTCTATTAAATAAAAATATAATGATATATGTTTGAATGTTAGTAAATTCAATAAAGGTAAAGAGAATTTGAATAATTTGCTCTCACTTCAAAAATCTTCAAATAATCATTTTGGCATTGGATTTGTTCCTAAGTATTTTAAAAAGAATGATTATGTTTTAAAGAATAATAATAAGAATATTCATGCTAAACAAAATAAGTATATATGGATTCCTAAAAATTTGAATATTCATGATAAGAATGATTATATTTCATCTTATATGTATAAAGTTTGCAATTCAAAGAATTACACTTATTTTAATAAATAGAAACCAAATTCCAAGTGGATTTGGATTCCTAAGGGGTAATCCTAATAATATAATATAAAAGGGTACCAAAGTGCTTAATATTTTTATTAAGGTACTCGGAAAAAGAAAATTTTAATTAGAATTATGTTTATTTCTTTTTGCTAATGACAAAGAGGGAGTTATATAGAAAATTATGTTTAAAACATTTCATTTATACCCCTTAGCAATTAGAATCTAGAAAAACTTAGACCAAAGTTGTAGGTCTCTTCAACAGCTTTCCAACAAATCTTAAATCATCTTATTCCGATGTCGGATGAGAAAGTTATAGCTAAAATACTAAAAATAAAATTCCAGAATCTGTGAGTTTACAGTGTAGTCGACTACTATGCCTTGTAGTCGACTACTAAGAAATTTTCTGACTTTAGAGTCTGTTTAGACTCAATGTAGTCGACTATAGATGTAGTTTTTCCAGATTTTAGGTTTTGAATAAGTGACTGTTTGTAGTCGTTTTGTGGACGTTAATTAGGTTTAAAACTATGTCATTTCAGAAACTATAAATAGGTTTAAACATCAAAAAACAAGTACCAAATTTTACACTTATAAGATTCACATATTGTGCAAATTAACTCTCTAAACTTTTAGTTTTTTGATCTGTTTTTCCATAAAAGAGAGTTTCTGACATTATCTTTGTTCCTATCATTCTTAGAGCTTGTTTAGGTAATATTCAGAGAGTTAAAAAGATTTATAAGCCATTATTATATGTTCACATCCACATCAAGGCTTATAGGATTGGAATTGTACATTGCTTCAAAAGGTTCTCTCGGTTTATGAGAGGGGTTGATCTCTTGATCTAGAGGTCGGTTTACAATTGGCATGGTGTTGTCAATTGGGTTTGCAATTTACATGATCTTGCAAATTGGTCAGGTTTGCTTTTAATTTTATAAGGTTTCAAAATCACAGTGGAAACTCTCAAGCGGGATTTGCTTGGGGACTGGATGTATACCAGGGAGGTGGAACCAGTATACATGCTTGTGTTTGTGATGTTCATTTTCTGAGATTGTCATTGTTTCTTTACAAATTATAATCTACTTTACAAACACACCCTCTAGTGTTTAAGTGTAAAGCTTTCGTAGATTTTTATAAGAGCATACTCTATTCTTAAGTGTCACGATCCTACACTTGGTATTGTATACATAAACAAAATCAGACCCTACACTTTCATCAGTATTCTAAACCCTAGCATCCCATCTTCCTCTCTCTCAAAACCTAATCATAATTTGTAAGATTTGGGAGAGTTCTTGAGGCGTTTGTCGACAGGAAGACGAGATTTTACGACTTTGGTGAAGAAGGAACTTGCACGCACGTATTCAGGAGTTCAACACGACGTTTGAGGCAAGATCATCTTTATTCAAACCTTTTCCTGTAGTTAATTTATGATTTAAGATGTCTAATTGATGAATCTCATGTTAAAGCTTAACCCAATGTTTTAAAATCTGTTTATGATGTTAATCTTTAAACCAATGTGAAAATCTATAGATTTAGTTCCTGTTTATATTAGATTAATGATCATGATCACTAGGGATGTATTTATTTTCATTTTTAATTTGTTAATCATGCCCTAATCATGTTTAAACCCTACATTAATAATTATTTGAGTTTTAATGCTAATTAAGATGTTCAAACCCTAGGTTTATGATACCTAAGTGATGTGAACAAGTTTAAGCTTATTTATTGATGTTCAATGATTAGACTTTATCATGTTTGCTTAACCATGTTAACAAATTAAGTTAATTAAGAATTTTTTAGTTAATTAGGATGATAATCCTAAATAGTTTAATTCAAGTGTTTATATTATGATGAGTTAACGCCTGTTAAATGAATATAAAGGTTTAAATCTTGTTTCATATTACATGTTAATTAAATTTGAGTTTTGTTTGAGAACAGTTCTAAAATAACGAAACATGTAGATTTGTTTTTCCTCGCTGGCCGGCCAACCGATCGGGACTAGACAGTCGACCAGTGAGGCCCTGAGCGTGCACATTATGTGCACGGTTGCTTTCAGTCGACTGATGCCCTAAAGGCGATCGACCGACCTGTATTCTCTTTGTTTTTGAGTGATTGTTTTTCATCATTTGATCGTAAGTGCAGGGTTCGAGCCGCACGATGACACATGTACAATCATGAGCATACATGAATAATGTTGTAGCACACACACAGATATTCTGAAGAGGATTATTACAGGTATTGTTTTTAACCACACTTGGGATATGGGTTATTTAAACATTATATACATGTATGAATATCGTTGATGAGCATCGCTCAGTACTACTTAGGATAGTACGTCGATATACCATTAGTATAGGTCATTGAGTCGGGTTTTAGGATGCTTGATCTAGTAGTTCATCACGCACGGAGGTGCGATGAGGCTTGTGAGCCCTATACCTAGGATGCCTGGTTTGGTAGTCCGTCCCGCACGTTGATGCGTAATGAGCCATGTACACCTTTAGGATATCGATTTGGTAGTTCGTCTCGCATGATAATGCGATGAATTATAAACTTTGTAAGGATTTTTATTGTGATAATTATCTGATAGCCCGAGTCTTGGTGGATACCATTATGAACATGACTCATCACTGAGTTATATATGACCGAGATAGTTTACTCTTATAAGTACGTGAGATTATATGCAATTATTTACATTATCTTCCAAAGCATAGTGGAAGATATTTATGGTCTAATATTGTGATAATTTTACTTTCTTGTATTTCTATCCTTTATTCCTACTTTGGAATTGATAATTAGCGATTCACAATTTGAAACATATGGTATATACATGAGGGTTTCATTGTTTGGATTATTTCGCTCGATGTATCAGTTTTGTGTTGTGGGTTTCTAATTTTTAATTCTATTTAGATTATTTATTCTTAGTTCGGTATTGATATTTAGTTATTGACAATTTGAGACATATGGTATATACATGAGGGTTTCCTTTTTTTGATTATTTCACTTGACGTACTACGTCTCGTGTTGTAAGTTTCTAAATATTAATTCCATTTAGATACAGGGTAAATAATATAGGTAGACCATGCTTAATAGATAGAGCATCCATCACATCTAGTATCCCTTCCCCTGGGGGCGGATGGAGATGATCTTGCTGTAGTATTCTGACGCTCTTGTTATTTTATTTTATTTTCTATTTTCTAATTCCTTTTAAGCAGTAGCTCAGAGTTTCGGAGAACCGAAGGATGACGGACTTCTAACATAGTCATCGTCACATATTTTTTTGTAGATGAGACTCCACTATAGTTGATATTTTCTTTCGGACATTTAGAGTTTTGTATTTCATCTTGTAAAAACTGTGTGCCATAGTTTATTTTCAGTTGACTCATATTGAGATACTTCACATTTACTTTAGACTTCAGTTGTATTCAGTTTATTCAATTGAGACATGATTATATTTAATAGATATCTCTTTCTACATTATGTCTAATGTATTTATTTCCCTTATTTTACCTATTTTGTACCTACACTTGTTGTTGATTCCACTAGAGAGTTATTACTGTGATGGTGAAATGTGTTGTTGCATAGTATTGGTACATGGTAAGTTTAACATCTCTGAATTCACCTTGAACTGCAGCTATATGTGAAAATATGGGCATCACATTTTTCCTTCGTATCATGTTTACCAGCTACAAATAACTTCATGTGGGTTGAAACAAGCTCTAAGAGCTTAACATGATCGCCTTTCTTGTTTGTTTGTCAAAAAATGTACAATTTGATCCTAGTTTGTTTTATCCTAAGCATAATTCTTTTGATCTTTAAGGATAAAATACATAAATGTTTCGATAATTATTTTTGTGTGATCACGTAGATAGGAAAAATATGTCCTTTATTTATATTGGTACAAAATTTCAAAAAGGTGAACATGTTTTTCAAGCCTCTTTATGAAAAAAATCTTTTGTTATTTAAAAGAGGTAAATTGGGCATGTTTTTGAATCATGTTTGTTTAATCATTTTTTTAAAAATAATGTTTTTATAATTCTTGACTTTCATTTGGACTTTTATGATCATCATGTCTTTCATGACTTGTTTTCATTTGAAAATATCTTTCATGATTCTTATGTTTTTCCTTTATTTGATTTTATGATCTGTATATATAAATATATATGTTGCTTTTGTTTGTGTATTGAGACACCATTTTTAAAATAATATATCTATATGTGTTCTCAATGAATCATGATTTATGTTTGATGATTTATGAATTTTTTGGATATATTGATTGAACATATGATTTTTGATTTTTGAATCTTTGATATATATCTTATTGATATATATTTATGTTTAAGACTTGTGTAACACTTTTTCTAAATGATACATATATATGTTTTTATTTGGTCTCTTTGAATGTGAGTTGTGATTAGCACGTTTTTATCTATGCCTGCTCACATGTTCGCCTTATCATTTCTATTTATATGCATTAAGGCATTTTGATAGGGGGAGTTTTCCCTATTTTGTTTACACTCACCCATACTCATATGTATGGGGAGCTTTAGCTCCCTTACTCTTATTGTTTTCCCTATTTTGATGCTGACAAAGGGGGAGAAACAAGTATATGTGAGTATATCTTTCTTTTGCTTACTATTGGTTTACGCATGAGCATTATAAACTATATATTCATTTTGTATCATGCATATTTTGTATACTCTTCGTGTAGATTGTTTGTCATCATAAAAAAGGGATAGATTGTTAGGTCTCATATTTATGAACCTACTATCTAATCTAGTTTTGATGATTAACAAACAATTCCTAATATCGTTTGTCAAGTGTTTGTATTTACTTGTTAGGAATTCTACACAAAGATCCTCTGCTGGAGGTTGGTTAGAATTGAGCTTAACGATGACATTCAATGGAGGTTGACGAAAATCAGAATGAGGAATGAAGCCATTTGTGCATTCAAGTCAAAGATTCTCTATTGTGCTTTATCCTACCAAGATCAAGCTAATCGAAGATCATTGCTTGGTATAGTGTTTTTAGGTTTAGGTGTTTACTTGTGTGTCATGCTTAAAGCTCAAATTTTACACATACACGTTGTTTTATTTTATGGCTTTCATTGGTTGTTTCACTTTACAAAAAGATATGTTTAGCCATACAATTATTTTGAAAGATGAGTTTTAGACATATAAATATGAAACAAATACATATATTCGTATACATGTACATGTGCTTCATATTTATCGCATTATACATCATTTTGAGAAAATAACGTGTTTATTTTTGAGAAAATAACGTGTTTATGGATTATTGACTTAGTGATACTATTTTTCATTTTTTTCATAAGTCTGTAAATCTGTTCAAAATAATTTCCAAGCTTGTTTGAAATTGTTTCATCGAAATCAAGTTTTGACAATTTCGTATTCTTAAACAGTTTACAAAATAAATAAGTTTTCACAAATAGGAAATACAATTTGAGAAACTATTTTTTCTAAAATGTTATATTTCATGTTTATAAACCATTCCCAAAGTTTTACCATTTTTTGGAATTTTTTTACTATGTTAGATTTATTTTACAAAATCAAGTATTTTAGCAGTTTTTAGAATCTAAAATATCTATTTTAAAATAGTAATTTATCACAAATCCTAAGTGATATTTCATAAATTATTTCTCTAAAATGTTTATCTACATATGTAAAAACAGTACTCAAACTTTCATGATTTTTAGAGATGATTTGCTATTTTTAATTGATTTTAGAAAGCTAGCTGCGCAAAAATTTCAGAATCTGTCATATCTGCCGTGCGCATGAAATCGGTCGATCGACACCTATCAGCTAGTCAGCTAGTGACCCCAAATCGGTCGATCGACACATGAAAGTCAGTCAACCAACCAGAGAGTCATTGTAAAAATTGCTAGTTTTTCCAGATTCTATTTTTTTGCAGGTATTGCCTCGTTTTTTTATGCTTTTCTTTGGCTTTGGGCTATTGTTTTGAGTGTCTATAAATACCCCTTAGCACTCAACACTTTAGAATAACTATAAATGTTTAAAACAAAGTTTTGTAAGTTTGTTCAAAGGTTTTTTAAGAAAAATCAAGAGTGTTTTGGTTTATGCAAAAGTGTTTACTAGAGGAGGATCATTTCGGTTTGGAGCATCAATAATCAAACCTTCATCACTCTTGTTCTTAGAGAAGTTTTTCTAACTCTTTAATCTAGCTTATTGTCATTTTGATTCTTATATATATATATATGCTAGATTAATTTGAGTTTGATTTTTATTATACTTATTGTTTCACACACACCCATATTGAGCTTAAGTATTTTTCACACATAGTACATTTAGGTTGTGAGTGTGATTAGTTGAGTGAGCTTACACTTAGTTCTTATCCTTGTATTAGAGAACAAACAAATTTACTTTGAACTTAATTGTTGAGATCATATTGTAATACACAAGGACACTTAGAGAAGTGATTGATGAGAGACGGAGTCAATTCCAAGAGGTGGCGTCGGTTGTAAATCCTAGGGAGAGATTATAATTCCAAGCACTTGAGCAATGTGACACGGGCTAGGCCAACACTTAGAAGAGTGTATTGTGTATTGACAGTTATGTGAGTTGTAAATGTTTATCGGTGAGCATTGAAAACTGATTCTATAGCTTTTTGTGTTGATAGTGGAGATTCTCCTCGAGGGTGAGGAGCGGAGACGTAGGTTGAGGGTGACCGAACTTCGTGATCATTTGTTTATGTTTGAGTTTGGCATTGCCGCACTTATTCTCTTGTATATTTTCTTATTGTCTTTGTCTCATGTTTATATCTCCATTAGTTTAATTGTATATTCTTGCATATCTCGTTGTATATCACATTGTTAGGATATATTAGTTAATAAATTTTGCATCGATATCGGATTAGGTTAGCAATTACCCTATTCAACCCCCCCCCCCCCCCAGGATTCTTTCAGTCTTAGCTTTTTAGATATAACGAACAAATGAAAGAACATTTTTGTCCACATAGACTATATTTTTTTCAATATTATCTAATTTTCTCATATCTGTTTTTTCGCATGCATATCCGCTTACATAGAGATGGATATGGATGTAAATATAAAGATGTGTATATATTTTTGTTTTTATAGTGGAGATTCTCCTCGAGGGTGAGGA
>BQKN01014557.1:0-25958 GCA_022839385.1 Asparagus kiusianus | reverse complement strand
CCCCGTTGTTCTGACATTCTGTCGGCTCACGTGGTTCGTCGGTTTGCTTCAGGCGCTCACCGGCGTCATTTGAGCTCTTGTGAACAGGGTAGTGACGTTCAGTCGTCGCTCGTTAACACCGAGCTGTGAGTGGGGACCTATCGGCAACTTTTGATGCCTACAATGCATTCAAGTCAAGATCCAAGTTCAAGCTTCATCCGCAAGTTTACCAAGATGAGCATATTGAAGATCTATAAAGCTTGGATAAATTAGTTTAGGGTTTATACTTTGTGTGTTAATACCTTAAGCTTGATATTGATATTATACGCACACAATTTAATGGTTTATGTGTTTTATCCATAAAAGTTTTTTGCAAACAAATAGATATATAATACTTATTTATTTTCTATGTGGATAAGTTGTTTTGGTTTAGCTATATGGATATGAAGCAATATATATCTTCATTTTTACATTTATGTGTTTTATATTCTATTGAATTTGCAAAATATTATGTTTATTGATTGAAGACTTATTTACACTATTTTCATATCTTGTATAAGTTTATAAATCCATTCTAAAGTGTTTCAAAGTTTTGTTTAAGTCATTCTAGCAAAATCAAGTTTTCAACATGTTCAAACTTATGTGATTTTGCAAAATGATGAGATTTCACAAATATGAAGTGCTATTTAAAAACCAGTTTTTGTAACATGTTCATTTTCATGTTTACAAGTATTCCCTAAAGTTTTATATTTTTCTGAATTTGTTTGCTATTTTTAAGAGAGGTTTGAAATCCGTTTTCATAAGTCAAAACTGGCTAAAAATCGTTATCAGTCGACTGATGCTTGAGATCGGTCGACTGATGAAACCTGCCAGAATCTTAAAAAGTTTTTATTTCTTATTTGGTCGACTGACCAGTCGACTGATGAGGTCATCAGTCGACTGACCATGCTCATCAGTCGACCGATGAGCTATTAGCTGCCTATAATGGTCACCTCATCAGTCGACTGATCCAACTCATCAGTCGACTAATGGCTTGTAACGGCTATATTTTCAGTTTCTGTTTTTTTTCTTTTTGCTTGGTTTCACTTGGGTTTTGGGCTTTGTTTCTTCAACCTATATATACCCTATACCATTTCAATTCTGAACCAACTAGAGAATGTATTAAAAAAGTTTAAAAAGAGTTTTAAGTTTGTTTAAGTTTGTTTTAAGTGTTTGTTTACAAAATAAGTTTTGTGAAGATTGTTTTATAAGAAGAGGATATCAATTTCAGTTTGAGCTTTCAATCTTCCAATCCCTCTCTTGATATTAGAGAAGTATTTCTAAACTCATATCTCTAGCTTGTTTACGCTTCAATTGTTATATTCATATTTGCTAGATTTATTTGAGTTTATATTTGATTTTCTTATTGCTTGCACACACAACTATTGAGCTTAAATATTTTCTTATATTATATAATTTGGGGTTGTGGTGGGTGTAACCTTGAGAGTAAGCCTACATTGTGTTCTCATTTATTGTAGAGAATAAATTTATACTTATGAGCTTTATTGTGAGATTCACTTTGTAATACATATTTACACCGAGAGGAGTGTGTGGTGAGGACGTAGTCGAAACCAAGAAGAGTGGCGTCGGTAGTAAAGCCTAGAGAGAAGTAGTAAAGCCGAGCACTTGAGGGAGGCGATACATGAGGACCGACACTTGAGGTTGTAGTTTGTGTATGTACATTGTGAGTGACTTGTAGAGTTTTCGGTGAGCTAGAAAACCGAGTGTGTAGAGAAGTTCCGGCTTGCAAACCGGGTGTGTCGATAGTGGAGATTCTCCCCGAGAGTGGGGAGAGGAGATGTAGGTCGGAAGGACTGAACTCCATGATCATATTATTGTGTTTGCTTTGCTCTTTGAGTCCACTATTTGTTTATATTGTTTCTTGTTTATTTTTGCCCTTTGCATATATATCTTTGCTTTAATTCAATTGAATATCTATACTACTAGGATATATTTGTTGATTATTTTTAATTAGCATAAAATCAGAATTAGATTAGCATTGACCCTATTCACCCCCTTCTAGGGTGCTTACAAGATTGACACCATATTGGTGGTTACTGTTTTCTGTTGTGGCTTCAGCTTAAGTACTTTTGCATCAACCAGAGCCTGTAGGATATCCTTGAAGATGTAGCACCTCTTTGTCGAATGTCCTAACATTCTATGGTAAAGACAATAGTTTGGATCATCTACCTTCCCCACTTCTTCAGGCTTTTTAACTTCAGGGAGTTTCATCTTGCCACTCTTCTGAAGTAGCTTGAAGAGACCACATCCTCCTCTTTGAAGGAGTATTGCTTAGGTACTCTTTACTGACTCGACGCTTTACCCTTGGTAGGTGATGGTCGAGGATTAGCTTCAGTTAGTCATAGTATCTTTCCCTTTTGACCTGGAAGATTGGGTTTGGACCTATTGCGCATGTTGCTTTTGCTTACTTTCTTCTTCAGCTTCGACCCTGACAACTATTTCTTGAGCCTGTTCACCTTGGGAGACTAGTTGTCTCCAGGAGCGGCATTCTGCAACTCCCATTTGGGCTAGGAGTTTGGTCTGTAAGTTGTGTCGACTGGTTTCCACCAGAGTAGACTATGTCATACCTATCGAACATTGTAGAGCCACATTTCGGAACCTTTCGATGAAGGCTTTGATAGGCTCTCCCTTCTTCTGCTTAGTGTCAGGAAGGGTAGTGACAGAGACTTCTGTGTCATCTTCAAACAATCTTGACAGGAAGAGTCTCTCTAGATCCGCCCACTTCTGGATACATCTCGTATGTAGTTTCATGAACGTTGAGGGTGCTAATGAACAAACAATTCAATATTGTGTCATTTGATATCACATTCCCAGTTCGCGACTTGAAATAATAGATACATTGGTTCGGTGATCCCGTGCCATCAAAAGCTTGTAGAGTTGAGACTTTGAATTTTAGAGGATAAGGGGCTGTATCCCATTCGACTTAATAGGGCCTAACAACTCCCTCATCTTGGAGCTTGCATCTATTAGCAATGGAATTAAGGCGGGCTTCTAGTTCTTTTATTTTTGCAGACTGGAGATTCTGATCATTTTTGGCCTCTCTTCCTTCTTCAGAGGAATATTCTAGGTTGTGGGCTTCTTGATCAGAAGTCGTACTCTCAACCACTTTTTTCTTCCCCTTTGATGTAAAGGGTTGGGATGAAGATGATCCTCTTCTTTGGGAAGATTCATACCGAGGCGATGAATCTGTCTTCTGAGATTTGGCTCTGTCTGCGATAATTTGAGCTATCAAGATCTGGAGTTCATTGATAGTCTCCTGCTAAGACTTGATCATAACTTGTTGTTCATCAAGTCTTTTCACAAGATCATCATGGTGTCTGTAAAACCCCGTGAATTTGAAAATATGGTGATAAATAATAATAAATATGTTATATAGTGATAAATAACATTTATTGATGTTTGAGTATGCTAAAAATTGATTTGAGATTAATTCAATGTATATATGTGAATATAGGAGTGAAATCATGCACTATATACACGAGCAAAAAATTTAGAAAAATGACCAGTTAAGAGTATACGTATTTTACACACTGATACAGTTAGAATCTAGAAAAGCTCAAAAAACAAAGGTTATAGGTCTCTTCAACAGATTTTTAAAAAATCTTAAATCATCTCATTCTGATGTCGGATGAGAAAGTTACAGCCAAAATATAGAAGGTGGTTTTCCTAGTCAGACTAGGTTTGCTGGTTCGGGTCAAACATGTTTGTTTCGGTTTTGCCTCTATAAATACTTATATTTTTTATAAAAATTCTTCTCTTTTATCATATATCTGAATCCTAGCAGCCACCCACTTCCCTCAAAAACTCTAGATCAATTTCTTGTGAGTTTTGTGAGCTTTGTGAAGCAAAATACCGACACGAGGGCGAGATCATCGATGTGTGACATGGGAGAATGAGTTGTTTGTACTTTTAGATTGCTTTCTATTCCTTTTAGAGGCTTGCACATGAGATTAAGGCAAGATCATCTGCATCCAAACCTTACCCATAGTTTATAAACATGTTTCTATGAAGTAATATGACAAACATGATGCTTAGAACCTAATCTAATGTGAAAAAGATTAGATATTTGATATTTAACTATAAAAAATGTCAGATCTACACATGGTTTTCTTGCTGTTTATGATAGATATATGATCATGATCATTAGTGTTATTTTAATTTCATTTTAATTATGTTAATCATGCTTAGAACATGTTTAAACTCTAGTTCGATGTTTAATTGAGTTTTCATGCAAGTTAATTATGCTTAAACCCTAGGTTTGTGATACCTAAGTGATATAAACATGTTCACACGAATTTCACCTCTGTTCACGTCCATAAATTATCACGTTTTGATAAATTATGTTGATAATATGTGAGTTAATTGAAGGATTTGATTAATTAGATTGTTAAACCCTAATTTGATTAACCCAAGAGTGTGAATTATGTTCAAGATAATTTTTGTAAAGTAATTAACAAAGTTTAAATGTTGTTATATGCTTCATGATAATAAAGTATCGTGTTTGAACAAGTTACATATCCCAAATTGACAAACATGAAAAAACTGAGGAGACATATTCTTCTCTGGTCGGTCGATCGGCACCTTAGGGGCAGTCAACCGGTGAAGGTTTGTTTGTGCATGTTGTGCACACCTGTAGTACGGTCGACCGGAGCCCTAGGAGTGGTTGACCGGTCTATTTTCATTTTGTTTTCTGGATGTTGCTTTTGTATCTTTTGTTTGTGTTCATGAGTTTGAGCCACACTATGTTGCACGTACAGTCACGAGTGCCCACATACAGTGTCGTAATACTTACACAGATATCCTGAAGATGATTAATATGGATATAGTGGTGATTATACTTGATATACGAGTTTTGAGTTTGCACACCGAGACATGTGCGTGAATGTTTGAATACATATTTTGATTGAGTTTACATGCATAGTTGAAGTGCATAACACATGTTTAAGTTGATTATGGTTGGCATGACACATGATAATGCATAACTTATCCGTTGAGAATGCTCAGTGTGGACGTTTACTCCGTAATGAGACCTTGCCTGTACCACACTAAGAGTATTAGGATGTTTTCCAGTAATGAGACCTCGGCAGCACCAATACTCGAAGATGATCGGGTGTTTCCAAATTAGGCTGATACGCCTACATTCCTTTGTATGATTATCTAGATGCATCATCCGGAATAGTGGAGATAAAACCTATTGTCGCAGAATAATTGAGTAAGGATGTTAAATCCACATGATATTGTGAGAACCTTACAAGAGTATCATTATTTGATACACACACACACACACACACACACACACACACAGAGTTGTAGTTTGCTCCCATGCTAGTTACCAAGAGTAGGGTATGATTTTGAGGTTTGACAGATATGGTCTGTTTTATGGGAATGATTATGCTGGATGATATTCCTTTTGTTTGTGCCAACTACTCGAGGGTAGTCTGAGTTTTGACATAGCTCACCATGTGTGAGGGTTGGAGTTGTAGTTTTACTTTCATGAATTGCTTCTCTTTACTTCTTAGTTAGGATCAATAATTAGTAATTCACAATTTGAGACATATGGTATATATATGAGGATTTCTTGTTTGGATTATTTCGTTCGACGTAACAGTCTCGTGTTCTAGGTTTCTAATTATTGATTTCCTTTAGATTGTTTATCTTTAGTTCGGTGTTAATATTTAGATTTCTACAATTTGAGACATATGGTATATACATGAGGGTTTTCTTGTTTGGATTATTTCGCTCGATGTACTACATCTTGCTTTGTAGGTGTCTAAATATTAATTCCGTTAGATATGAGAAAAATGATCTCGGTAGACTATGCTTAATAGGTAGAGCCTCCATTTTATCTAACAGCCCTTCCCCAGGGAGCGGATGGAGGTGATCTTATTGTAACGCTCTGACGCTTGTGTTATTTCTCTTTTTGTTTTAAATTTCTTTTGAAACAGCTCAGAGTTTTGGAGAGCCGTAGGATGACGAAGTTCTAGCATAGTCACTGTCACATGATTTTACCATTAGAGGCGTCACTGTAGTTTTGTATTTTCATTCAGACATTAGAGTTTGTATTTCATTTTGTAAAGGCCGAGTGCCTTAGTGATACTTCATTTGACTCGATGTATTGATACATATTACACTTGTTCCCATTTCAGTTATATTTTATTTTGTTCATTTGAGACATAATATTTTTATTTGGCTATCTCTTTTGTATTCATCATGTTCATTGCACTGCTATCATACTTTTTACCTGTTTTGTACCTACACTTCTTTTTGATTCCACTAGAGGATATTACTTTGGTTGGTGAAATGTGTTAATACACTATGTGGGTGTATGGCTGGTTTGACATTCTTGGATTCACCTTATCCTGTAGCCTTGTGTGAACCCAGGGGCGTCAATGTTGGTATCAGAGCTCTATTTCTAGCATCCTTAGGATCATCTTGTGTCGAGTCGTGGAGCTAGGATAGAGTTTTCTAGGATTCATGTATAGAGTCCGCTAGGAATTCTTAGAATGAGTGAGGACGTTATACGTATATCTCGAAAATTATAATTTTTTAGTGACTACCTTACTTTGATTGAAAAGTATTTGTGTGAATACTATGTGATACATTATGTTATGTATATATGTTTGCGACCTCATTTACTGTGTCTATTAAGCTCTCCTCTTGATAAAACTCATACCCGGAGAGCTGGGCAAGCAGAGCCCGAGCCTTAGCATGCTCCATAGTATCAGATCAACTCGGTAACGCCGATTGCAGAAGCAGAGACTAGCAATACTCGATGAGTGAGTAACGAGCCACATTAAATTTCCTGGAGTTCTACCACCAGTTGTACCAGTCGTGCCTATTGAAGAGGCAATACCAATGATTTTACTATCACCACAACCAGCTGTTGATAGAGCCGCAAAGCAGGAGGCTTGGCTCTGTAAGAATAAGAAAGACATCAGACACCGAGAGCACCATAGTTTCAGGACACACCAGATTCATGTGCAACCTATAAATGGAAGAAATATGTGAAGATTTCTTAACGTCGACTCAGTACTACAGCAGAGTTAGTTGTATTCAACGTAGAGGATATCACCGGAGGATAGCACCAGAGGATGGCACTGACTTTAGATTTTCACCGGAGCAGCGAATACCACTTATTTGGGGAAATTTTATTTGCTTCTTTGATAAGCAGTAGAGCTAGACCGATTAAAGTAGGGAGATATGCTTATAGTTAATTATAGAACTATGACCAGCATAGTAACAATGACAAGGGCAAGATACCTATTATGGAATCTAGAGAGCCCCAGCAGCGGGGTAAGGATTTTTACCGCTAGCAATAAGGACAGTATAAGAAGAGAGCACAACCTACAACATGATTCGAGAGCGCACATTAGTGTATAATTTAGCGTAGATGTTACAATTGTAACAAGATTGGATATAGAGCAAAGGATTGTTGAGTACACCAGCAGGAGGCTAGCATGATAGAGGTCAGAGTCAGCAGTCTCAGGGCCGCGGTTACGACAAGCAACAGAGGATTTGAGGCACCTTCAGTCGTCTCGAGAATTGAGGGGCCAGTAGGCCAGATTCGTGTCATCTAGGAGATTCTTGAGGGATAAATAGTCCTATATGTTTCACCGCTATCAACGTAGCAATCACCAGCCACCGACAAGGTTTATACAGTCGTACCACGTGATCATGGTGCGAGCGAAGCTTTCTTAGTGATTTCCTTTCCAGCTTGGATCTTGTTGATTCAGAAGATTCACATTCTTTTATCTATCATGATGTCGTGATTAGGCTTCAGCTTGTAGCGTAGCCTTTAAGCATTCCATTATTAGTTTCTACTCCTTTGGGATGGGTGTCTCTCTTAGAGAGTATCTATAGGAGAAGTATCATCAGTTTAGACGAGTCTGAGTCCTTGGTTGATTTGATCATCCTACGAATGTCCGAGTTTGATGTTATTCTTGGTATGGATTGATTATCATCCTACCATGTTAGTATAGATTGTTTTGCAAAGACATTCAGCTTGTGAGCATTCGATGTGTTTGAATAGATAGTAGCAACCTCATAAGGTAACCGGAATGCAGAGTCATTTCTGGCATATGTCGAGGAGGTGATGATACAAAGCTCTTACTCTCAGAAGGTCCTGCTTCTATTGAACCAACTCCAACAGTTGGTCCTGTAGCTGCACCAGAAACTTTCCTCGATAACAAATCGGAGATCTTCTGATGGTCGTCCTCTGAGATATCAAGATCAAGGTCAAAATCATTAAAGTCGTCAACTTTAGTGACGTGGGTAGTTTCTCCTTCAGTTGGTTCACTCATTATGATATCTGCAGAATGTGTTGAGTCATGAATAACATATGAATTTAGATGAATTTGCTCAAAACGAAGATTAATTTTACCTTTGTTGATCGGGACGGATTCGAGAGCTCCACTACCTGCGCCCACCTCTTTTAGTTTGACTAGAAGGAGACAAAGCGCACAAGTCATTAAAGGAGGTACACGTTCCGACTCATTCATTTCTTGGAATTCTCTTCCGAATGGAGAAAGATCAGTACCTGTGTCTGGAGCCGATGGGTCAATATCTGAAATTGGTGGAACACCAGCTGTTTTGTCCCAAAGAGAATCTTGCATTTATTGGACGAAATTGGGTTCCTCAACTTCCTTACCTCCGGGAGAAGCAGGGTCAACCCGTAATTCTCCTTCTTCTTGACTCCCTACAAGAATTGAGTATAAGATAAACCCGAGTGTGAAGAAATATAAGAGCAATAAAGCGAGAATGAAGACGAATCTTTGCCTTGGTCAGCAGAAGAAGCACTACGATCAGACGTCTCCTCTAAAGCGGGAAGACGAACACGTGGCTTGGAGGCGGCTTTCTTCTGTCTTTTTAGTGGACACGCCTCATCTTGGACCCCAGAGCCTTCATGACGATATTTGGTGCGTAATTCAGTGCTGGGAGGGACCTGGATTTGAGCTTGAGTAGGAGGTTGAGATCTTTGCTGATGAGCAAGAGGCACTGTATCTTCCTCATCATCTTCATCTCCACTGAGGACTTCTACCGTCATTCAGTTGGGGTGAGTCATGACGATTCTCTCTCTCTTTCTCTTTGGAGCATCTTGTGGTTGGGTAGGCGCAACAGACGGGCATACAAGTCCCCTCTCAAAGAAAGAATCAGGGAGACCTGGTGCTTCCTCAGAACTCGAACCAGTCTCACCCGCCCCCTCAGAAGTTTCTGTTTCTTCAGAATCAAACTCTTCTTCACTATCAGTTGGGCGGGCCGGTTCTTTTCCTTTTCTTGACGATTCGGCGACCTCTTTCCTTTGAGGTGACGTCATAGCTTCACGGGTCGCTCCTCTTGTGCGCCGTGGGGCTGTCTCCTCTTCTGAGTCAAACATCCTCCTATACCGAGTGACGATATTGGCAGCGATCAACCACTTACAATATAGGAAAGTCATTTGTAGAGGTGGCACTTCCAAAGGGAGATCGAACTCAGCACTTGTGCAGCCAGCAATGCTCCAAAACCAAGCTCTCGCCCCGTCGATAAGTCCACCTCGAAAGCTAAGGTGACGGTTCGGGTTGTCGATGTATATTTGGTCATAGCCGAATTGGCGAGCAAATCGACATGGAAGATAGGGTTCAATGTGACAAACATCTCTTACCCTGAACAATAGGTATCCAGGTCGGATATTCATCAGCCATCTGAAGCACCCGACATCCAAGATGGTGCGATTCTACCTTAGGTCTTCAGCATCCAATAAGGTTGCATTGTATGTGCCGGAGAATCGAGGGAAGCAAGGGAAGAATTCCCAACACTTGTGAATTTTGAACTGCCTCGTTATCTCAGCCCATCGATGTTTGACCCATTTGCAACCCTCAAGGGTCTGTAACAGAGGAAGACTGGGATCCACCGTTTTAGGAGCCTTCATCAAATCTAGCCGATGAAGTACCAACCAAGTCATCAGGTAGGTATATGGTAGTTCCAACTTCAGAGCGGACACACTGGAGGAGGGTTTCTTCTTCTCTTGAATGAACACGGAGACTAACTGCCGTAATCCACTGTGGGTAGCGGCCATCATGGCGGGAAGCAAGGATAGTTTGCGACCTGTAACTAGCTGGACGGCTGGATATAACACTTCCATCGGCATAGCATCAGAAGACTGATGGGGAACCACGCACCTTTTCAACCATAAGGCCAGGAAGCCAGCCAACAGGGTGGTAGGATGAATTGGAACACCAGCTTGCCACAGATAAGAACGGAATTTAGTGCCATGCGGGAATCCGTCTTCCGAGTGAGAAGTGTAAGATTGTGCGTTCATTTTCTCTAACAGCCGGTTGATTTCATTCGGGGGTCAAAGGAGATAGTTCGCACACTTCTGCTGAATGATTATCAAGGTTCTTGAACAGATAATCAGCGAATTGCTTCAGGCTAATCTGAGGAGATCTCTTCTTAGCTTTAGTCTCCATCTCAGCCGTGGCTATATGATAATGACAGGTCAATTCCCATAAAGTGTCGTGGGTCACGGTTGACCGATCTTTCATCTTATTCAGCTGACTGGTGGTTGGGAAGAATTCCTGATATGGAACATCACCTATGGGCAGACCAGACACCTTCATCATCTCGTGCAGTGGTAGCCCGAGCTCCCCATTCTTGGTGAAGAATGTATTAGTGTCAAGGTTGTAGGTCTCGAACAAACAGAGGAAATGACCTACACTAATCTGCAGACCATACATGGTGGCACGGATTGGGGTTGACAACCCTAACTCTGCTAATTCTCGCCCCCAGCGGTTCAACACATACCGTGTCATTCTGGTCCACCACTTTTCTCCAAAATAATGGACCCATCCATAACATCTGAAGTTCTGTCTGGGTAACCTCTTCCCCGCTACCGCTAACCTGTTCTTCACGGTATTTGCTTGTGCAGCCATCTTATTCTGAGGTATATTATCCTGGCCTAAGATACCCGGATGAAGTCCCCGTACAGAGGCTCTATCACTAGAACCCGGGGTAGCCTCCTTCCCAATGAAACCACAATGAGTACGTTCGTGGTTTTCAGTCAACCTTCAGAACATTTCACGTCCAACAGGCAGATTTCTGAACTGTAAAAGCGAATGCTCCCGAGGAATCCAAGGCAGATATAAAAATGAAGACCCGCTCTGATGTAACCATTGCGTAGGCCTGCAGAAATCAATCTCCGGATCCTTTACGGAGTCACCAAATAAGAAGTCTGGCTTCCTTATAAATTGATTCGAGTCTCGCTCCGAAATTAAAGTGGTGTCCGTGATTAACCGTCGTAGGATACGACAACTACCTCGCTGAATCAGTTCTCGGGCCCCTTCGTTGTAATCTGACTTAAATTAGGGGGCGGATTCGATTAATGGTAGCCCCTCGTAATAAGAGTGAGTGGCGCTACTCTGGCCCGTAACTTCATCCACGGTGAAGATTGTGGAAGGAAAATGGACTGATAAAGGAGATACACATAAATTGTGTAAGAATAGTCCTAAAACTTTAGAGAAAGTGGTATATCTTACTCCATAAGATATAGTCGCTACCTCATAACAGGTGTGACGATTTTCCATCTACCACATGTATAAAGGAGATATACGTTACTATGCACGAGCATTATAACGGCATATCAAAACGTTTCAACACATGTGGGATGATGTGGAATCGCCCCTGTGTATTCTGAAGTGTGTTTTGTCCAAGCAAAACAAACACTTTTAAGCGTTGATCCCCTCAAAGGAGGATACCGACTCTTCTCGAAGGTATCTCAAAGGATACAAACGAGGGTTTGCATACAAATACAGATATTTACACATGAAATTGACGAAATATAGTATGTAAATTTGTGAGAGAGCAAACGAAATACACCCCCATATGAAACGGCAACGGGAGCCGCCTCTTCAGGGGACTGGACAGTCGAACGACCACGGGGAATGCGTGATCTACGCGGCAACATAATGAGTACACAAGCTACAGTAAAATCCAACGAGAAAGTTAGGGTTTTGAACATGAAATTGACCAAAATATCATAATATAAGGCTGAAATAGTGCATGCAAGGTTGAAGTCAAAGAAAATCAAAATTTTAAAGAAGAGAGGGAGAACAAACCCAGAAGAACTCTTCAAAATCCAAATGGAATCTCCCCCAAACAAAACTCTAACCAAGTCGGCAACAAAGAGGAGAAGAAGTAGCAGAAAACTGATAGAAAATCGCCCAGGAAATCACCAAAAATCGCCTCAAAATCAACGTGAAAAAAAGTTTTAGAAAAACCCTAAGTCGGGGTTTTATAGCCTCGACTTCGACGAGCGAGACAGCTTTTACTGTCTCGCCGTGCGAGACAGTATATACTGTCTCGCACCACGAGACAGCATACACTGTCTCGCACCGCGATACAGCATATACTGTCTCGCACAGCGAGATAGTATTTACTGTCTCGCACCGCGAGACTGTATAAGCTGTCTCGTATCATAAGATGGCAACGATCGTTTTGATGCCATAGTGTTTTGATACACATGAATACTCCAATAGGTACACGAGTGTAAACTGTTTCCCTACCCTCAACAGGAAGTTTCTGGAGAATATTAATCTGAATATTCTTAAGGATAACCTGATGAGCTCTCAATGGATGTATCAGTTCAGTGACAAAAGCTGAACCCACAAGAACAAATACCAGCTTCGATTCAAGATCTCAACTATGGTCAAGCGATAAACGCGATGCCGGAAGAACATTAGCTATTCTACAAAGAACTGAATAGACTAAAAGGAGACTCTGATCAAGGGTTGAAGCCATTTACAAGTCCTTCTACACAATCTACTCAACCAAGCATTGAAGGGATTGTAAGTAAAATCTATCTTATCCAAGATATCTCAGACTCCTCTATAAAAGAATGAGTCTGGAATACTTTGGAGGGGGTATCTGTAGGCATCAAAAAATGCTAATAGATATCCAAACATAGAGAAGATCACTCAAATTGATCTCATACTGTTTTGGAAAATCAAGACAGTGTTTGCTGTCTCGCAAGCGAGACAGTGTTTACTGTCTCGCAGCGAGACAGTATTGAAATGGTCAAAAAACCACCTTGATAACTGCCACACACGTGTCTATCAACTGCCAAGGTACGTGGGAAACATCATGGGCGAAAATCACATGAATAACTACCAAAATAACGGAGTTTGAAACGTGGGAAGGTAGTTACAGCGAAAACAGCCAAGAATATGCCTTTTCCGAGATAGTATTTACTGTCTCGCGGGCCGAGACAGCAAACACTGTCTCGGCCGTCAAGACAGTGAACACTGTCTCGAAGCCTAATTTGATCGTTTTGTTGAGTTTTTGTAGTTATTTCCCTGAGGCTATAAATACCCCCATAGGGTCATTTCTGACGAGGATCGAGCACATTATTGAGCAATTCAGAGCAGAGAGAGCAGACATAATTGTTCTTGGATTTTCCTTGAGATTCGAGCTTGGACTTGATCTTAAGAAGAACGACTATCTTACTTTGATAAGATCTTCGTTTCAAATTCTTACTGCGATAAACGAAGGAAGAATCACTAAACCCCCTTCACGATCTGTGATTCAGTGGTCCATGAGTTAAAGCACTCCCGGCACAGGTAAAGTCCCACAAAACAAGAATCGATAAACGATTTTTGTGTTATTTTCTCAAAAGTTATAACTTTTATTTTGTTGTGTAAAAGAGGTCTTATAAAAAGACTATTTCTTTTGAATTTATTGTAATCGACCGAAGATATAATGAATTCAACAGCAAAAACAACTTTTGGCGAAAACAAACTGGCGACCACAGTGGGAGCCAGCGGCCTTGCTGCCGAGGCCGCGGTGTCACAACCGATCAAGATCATCGTCAGTGAAGAGATCGAATATGAATTCGATCAAGCAAAATTCGAGGAGTATCTGTCATCCTCATCCTCAATATCTTCCTCGTCTCGCAAGTGCAGGAAGATTTCATCTTCCAAGAAAAATTTTAAGTCTGCAATGCCAACGAAGGCCGTAGGTGAAGGTTCTTGCACGATTGCTGCTAAGGAATCTGCCTGCGACATCCCTGCTCCAAACGACTCCGTACCCATTAAGGAGTCGCTGATGAATGGCTCTTCGGTGCTGACGAAGAGGGCTCGTCAGAGACAGCGCTAGCACCGTGCTCGTCAATTGGCTAAGGCCTTACAACAAACCGACGGGGTCCATTACTATGCAGACCTAGAGTCGAGAAAACAAAAAGAGGTTCAGTTGCCTCAACGGCAAAATAATCATATTTCTGCACAACTTACGACGGAGGAGTGGACCCTCGTCAAAAGGGCTCGTTCAACCCTTAAGGAACGAATACAAAGGCGTCAGGTGAAGGCCGCCCGTGCCCGCACTTTTCGTCAACAAAAACAAGGAATCAAGAAGGAGTTGGTGTCTGAAATGCCACCAAGGAACCGTAAAGTTTGGATGCCGAAGACACCGCAAACATTCGTTCCGGGCCCGTCTACTGCATCACCAGTGAAACCCTGGGTTAGCCCAGATTTATCCAAATTCAAGATCACCATAGCAGATCGCCTCGGTCCTTCGGCTAACGATCGAGGCAAAGCCCCAGTCAAAGAACACTCAGATTCAACAAATAAACCCTTAGTGGTTTCTTATGCAGGGGGTCGTAAACACCCTCCTGTCAGAATTACTCCAGTCCAAAACGAGAGAATACCAGTTCATTCTCGTCTAGGACCTATGAAGACTCCACATCCGCAAGGGGGTGGATTTAAAAATTTAACCTTGGATCGCCCAGAAGCGACGACTAGTCGTCCTGTGCATGCTAACAAGGTTCCCAAACAAAAGATAGGTTGCTCAAATCACAATAATGATGAGCTATACTATCAAAATAACAAATCACGAAAGAGAATTGTTCGAGAAGATGAGTCTCATTATGCTTGCGAGAGACTTATTAAGGCAGTATTGACGGAATGCGGTTGCTCAGAAACTAAGGTAAAACGAGTCTCTGTATTTCAAAGACTTTCTACTGAAGTGTCAAAATTCAAAGTGAGATGTTTCAACCAGAGGAAACCTGTAATGCGGCAAGATGAATTCCCTGAGGTCACTATTAATATGACCGACAGAGGAGAACAGCAATTAGTCAACCCTGACCCTGATTTCTCTCTAGAAGGGAGAGTTGAGCGGGGTCTCTCTCAAAGAATGTCACGGTTGCAACGAAGGGCCAACCGACGCCGAGACTACAAAAGAATGCATGAAGGATTATCTTCAGATGAGGAACTATCAGATACTTGTTCTACCATTGCTTCAGACGATACCACGTCCATTGTGGGGCGAGTCAGAGAATCATTCGCAATCACGCTAGATTAATTAGCTCAGATATTGCAGGAAGCGTTAGCCAAACAACGCGAAGAAATTAGAGCTGAGATCAAAACGGAGATAGAGTTGACGATGCAGCAGATGCGAGATTTGCAAGCTCAACAACATCAACCGGAGTCGAGCCAAAAGGAAGAATCCAGTCAGCGTAATGTTCTACCTGAACGTATAGCTGAGGTGGATAATGAAGAAGATGAGACTATTTTCGCTGATCATCCTTTGGACAAAGACAATGCTGGAAGCGGTCCGATCAAATCAGCTACTCAGCCTCCTCAAATTTATCTGAAGAAGACTGAGGAAGAAGACAAGAAGATGCAAGATCTCGAGAGCAAAGTTAACGCTCTGATGACGGCCCAAGAAGTGAAGAAAACAGGCATTCCATACCCGTACCCGAGGGAGTGGGATCTGATTCCTTATCCCCTAAAATTTAATTTGATTAACTTTACTCCTTTTGATGGCAGGGGTTCACCAACTCAGCACTTGATCTATTTCAAGTCACATCTTGGCGCAATATCAGGAAATGAAGCCCTGATGGTCCGGTCATTCGTAGGAACCATCCGTTGGCCTGCCTTCGATTGGTACCGACGCCTGAAACTCGGAAGCATTACTAGCTGGGGAGATATAGAAGAATTGTTCCTCACCAATTTCTTCGATGACGACACAGAGGTCTCTATTGATACCCTGCTGGACGAGAAGCAGAAAGGTGGAGAATCGGTTGACGTCTTCGTCAAACGATTCCGAAACAAAGCGGTGAACTGCCGAGATCCACTCACAGGAGAATTTATCCTACAGATATGTCATAATAACCTATCTTTGGATGTGCTAGAAATAATGGGGGTTGTGCCCTCTAAAACTTGGAAGGAGTTGAAAGTGAGAGGTGAGCAAGCTGAACGCTTTCTCAAGAGAAGGAATTTGGAGAGGGGTCAGCCACCAGCCAATAATCAAAAACATAACTTTAATCCTCGAGGCAGAGAAAGAGGGTCCGTAGCCGCTGTGGATGCGCATCAAACGTCACAACAGCCGCTGCAACAACAACCGCAGCAGTCATCCTTCCAGTTAGCACCAAATTAGAATCAATAGCCTCCGAAGCAGTTTAAGACTTCTGAGCCCAGATTTCTGAAGGAGTATTCATTTAAAGATGATGAAGTTCCGGTTATCTTCAAATACCTGCTGGATAACAATAAGATCAAGCTTCCACCGGTCACAAACCAAGAAGAAGCGAAGAAGACTAATGACCCAAAGTATTGTGCATATCACAGGAGGGTCTACCATCCCACTAAGGCGTGTTATGTCTTAAAAGACAAAATACAAACCTTAATTGATGTTGGTATTGTGACGCCGAAGCAAAAGGAGAAGAAAGTAGGTGCGGACGCGGTCTCTATTAGCTTCGGATCGGTCCCTTTGTCCTGGTTTCAAGCCGAGCCAGTATCAAAGGTCAAGATGCAAACCATCAACGATGACCCTCATGGACAATGCCAAAAAGGACTTGTGTCACACACGACCCCTAACAGCAAAATCCTTTGGGTTCATCCGGATTTGCTTGAAGATGAACAGTGGACAACATCCACAATGAAGAAGAAGTCAAAAGGCAAGGGAAAAGAGAAGTCCTGCTACGGGGCCTCAGCGATTCTTGAGAAGAACGATGAAGAGATAACAGCTTTACCACTTTCTGATGAAGAGCAGAAAGTTTTCGCTACTAGAAGTGGAAACGAGTACAGTTTCAATTACCCAAGCGCATCCGAGCAATTAGCCGAGCAGGGGGTAGACAAAGTTGTACCTACCAAGACTTTGAAAGAGCTGGGGGTGGTTACAACCCCACCCTTAGCAACCGAGAAACCTCAGAAAGTTGTTAAGCAAAAAGAGAAGGAACCTCAACCCAAAGAGGTTCAACTTCCGAAGCAGCCTCGTTTCAATCGACCAATTGGACGAGACAAACCAGAAAGCTCGAATGCTCCGTACCGCTTCGATGTCATGACTCAGTTGGCTAATATCCTAGCAAGGATCACGCTATACGAGTTATTACGCCTCTTAAAAGAGACCAGAGAAGCCTTACAAGAAGCCTTGGCTGATTCTGAAGTATTCCTCACTCAAATCAAGCCAACTCCTGAAGAGCCAGAGTCATCAGTTCAGCATTGCAATCTGGCAGCCACCAAATTTCCTTGCATTGCTTTCAAAAAAGAAGATATGCAAGTCAGGAATTCGAAGCATGATAGACCGTTATATTTTACTGGATATATCGGTTCGAGCGTTGTCAACCGGATTCAAGTCGATCCGGGTTCCGCTGTTAGCATCATGCCACTTCGGTTGATGTACCACCTCGGGATTCCCGCCAACAAGTTGGCCTCCACAGGAACGGTCATCTATGGGTTCAATACTAGCGGGTCAAGACCGTTGGGAAAAATCCGGGTGAAGTGTCAGCTTGGAGATTTGAAGTCGGAGGTCACTTGCTATGTGATTGATGCTGAAACTTTATATAACTTACTGCTGGGTCGCCCATGGATCCATGGTAATCTTATAGTTCCCTCCACCCTCCATTAGTATTTGAAGTATGTTGACACTAATGAGGAGGTCAAGACGGTGGTCGCAGATAAGCAACCATTCAAGGGGTTAGAAAATTACTTTACTGACTCCCTTCTTTACGGTGCTGAATCCGATACTGAACCATCGGCCCATGGTACGGACAGCGGAGAAGAAGCTGATACCGAAGCCGGGCTCGATTATAGTGAAGGTCTTGTACTAAATGACATTGAACCTCTTGTAATCGATCTTGACGGTGATGATTCGTCGGACGAAAGTTGTAACTGGCAACTTACCGATAAAATAATAAATGATGAGTTAGAGTACTCGCCTTGTCTTGATAGTGTAATGCAGGAATTGTATGACGATCCTAGTCTACACATGCCACTTAGCTCGTCTTGTACGACGACAAAATATCTTCAAAATCCAATTGGAACAACTGTGATCCTACCCGCAAAGACAGGGAGTGAAAAAGAAATATTCTTTGGAAAAGGGGATCCATCCCCAGCTCCTGATCTTTTCTTGGACACCAATTCGGATGAAGAAGAACCCGGGCGACATTTCTCTCGGTATAGTTCACAAGCAAATGATTACATGAAGAAGCAAGGCTATAACCTCTCACTCGGTGAAGGTCTTCATTTTGGTCAAGGCGCCAGGGTTCCACCCCGTCCTACCTACGTACCAAAAGGGAAACCAGATAATTATTACAGTAATAAAAGAGGTCTAGGTTATGCTTCGTCATCTGATGACGAATATTATCAGCAGATCATTAGCCAACTGAGAAATAAGAGTGGGCATTCATCCGATACTTCAATGTGGGACTCCGACGTGAGCATTGGAGAGAGATTCAAAGCCTTAATGTCGAACATGGTGACAGTTGATCCTTCCACGACCGAAGGAGACGATCAGTTGCCTATTTGGGAAGATCCATGGGTGCATTACATGAACATCTAATATGGCGATCGATTTGAGCAAAGAGAACCTCCTACTGAGGATAAAGTAGTCCAAGTTAATATGGGTGACGAAGCTAATCCAAAACCTATATTTATCAGTGGTGATCTTCCACCAGATGAAAAAGAGGAACTAATCGCCCTTGTTAGAGAGTTGTAGACGGTAAAAATTACCGCGGCGGACTAACGAATAAATTCGCCCACAAGTCAAGACCATCCGCTTAGATAAAGAATGGAGTGTATCCATGAAACGGGCCCAATGGCACACCTGGGCCCTCACACGCCAAGTCACATGGGCCTACTAGTAGAGTGAATCCGCCCTCATGAGCCAAATCCGCTCGCAGGGGCCAAATCCGCCCTCATATACCAAACCCGCTCACAGAGGGCCAAGTTCACCTACGTGAGTCGAAAGCCGGGTTTCTAGGGACAAGCCTCCCCTACTTCCCGCGATGCGAGGGGAGAGAGCACAGTGCTCCAGACTCATCAGACAGCCATCCGCAATTCAAGCGAACAAGACAGGCGTCGGACCGGCCTGCGTACTCATAAATGCGGGTTATCTCACCCATCAGAATCGAGAGCCGGAGCCGTCGGCATACAGCAAGCTACCCAAACCCACTCGGGTACGAAACACCCATTCTCCCACTCCTATTGAGGCATGGGGAGAGGGCACAGTGTCCCAGGACCGTCAAGCGGTCGCCCGATGGCTCAGGATGTAAGTGAGCGGACAGGCATCAGAGCAGCCCGCACCCTCATAAATGCGGCTTACCTCACTCGTCCAAGCAAAGGGCGAAAGCTGCCGGCGCTCGATGAGTTAGCCAGATCCACTCAAGTATCTGGTTGCCACTGTCACCGATACGAGGAGGGGATTTTCCACTCCTGCGCGACGTGACACAACATGCGGCTCCTCGAATGACCGCTTGCGGCACAGAGGAACAGCAGGATGTCTCTGAACAATGTATGGTCACATCCCATAATTCCAGGAACAGCCAAACTGTCTCTCTCCTATTTAAAGGCTTCTTTCAGCAACCTTAAGATGGATCGATCGATTGATCAATCAAAAGAGGAAAAGGGGCCTTCTTGCATATCCTTGCATTGCAGCGCCATCTCCTAGCTCCTAGCCATGATCGCCGGCGAGCCAGAAGAGACGAACTCCCTCACCCTGAGCTTCTACTGAGTACTGAAGCTCTCCGACAACCTCAGTCGAATCGTCCAAGGGAAGCAGACTCGGCACGAGCATTGAGCGAAGCATCCTATAGCTACCTTTAAGTCCCCATGATTAAACAAAGAGGGCCTTCCCTCTGCTTCTGTTGTAATCATTTTATTATTAGTTTGTAATAAGCCTTCTTATCAATACAAACGAAGTTCCCTGTTTTCGGGAGATCAAAAATTACACCTACAAGAGTATATTGACGTCTTCGCTTGGAACTACGAAGATATGCCGGGACTTGACCCAAACGTAGCAATGCACAGCCTCAATATAAAATCGGATGCTAAACCTGTCAAACAACAACAAAGACAGTTTCGTCCGCAAATTATGGAGGCAATAGAAGCTGAAGTCAAAAAATTAATCGATTCAGGTTTTGTTAGAGAAGAACAACACCCTGATTGGCTAGCCAATATCGTTCCAGTTCTTAAAAAGAATGGGAAAATCAGAATTTGTATTGACTTCAGAGATCTGAATACCGCCTGTCCTAAAGACGATTTTCCTCTGCCCATTACAGACGTCATCATTGAAAATACGTGCGGGTTTGAGAGAATGTCATTTATGGATGGATTTTCGGGATATAATCAGATCAAGATGCATCCAGATGATGAAAAGCATACAACATTCAGAATACCCCTTGGTGTCTTTTGTTATACTGTTATGCCTTTCGGGTTGAAGAACGCCGGTGTTACGTACCAACGAGCAATGAGGAAGATCTTTCAAGAGCACATTCAGAAGACTGTCGAATGCTACGTTGATGACCTGGTCGTTAAGAGCCGTGATAAAAACGACCACATTAAAGATTTGAAGACGATGTTCGATCTTATGAGGAATCATCAGCTAAAAATGAATCCGACCAAATCCTTCCTCGGAATGTCGAGCGGTAAATTTCTTGGATTCGTCATCACCACAAAAGGTATTCATATCGATCCTAATAAAGTGAAGGCAATACATGAGCTGCAACCTCCGAGAAATCTTAAAGAACTCAGAGGATTGCAAGGTCGATTGGCATATATCCGTCGGTTTATATCAAATCTGTCCGGAAAATATCAACCGTTCTCTAAACTCACGAAGAAAGGCGTGTCGTTCATTTAGGATGAAGCATGCCAAAAGGCGTTCGAATATATTAAAACATATCTGGCGAACCCACCTATTCTCGTTGCACCAAAATCGGGCAGACCATTTTTGATTTATGTCAAAGCGACGAGCCATTCGTTAAGTGCATTACTTACACAAGACGACGATAATGGTCACGAACAAGCGGTATATTATCTGAGTCGCACACTGGTAGGAGCTGAATCTCGTTATCGGATGATCGAGAAAGAATGCCTTGCCTTGGTATTTGCAATCCAGAAAATGCGACATTATTTAGTTGGACAGACAATTTATGTCATTTCCAACATAAACCCTATCCGAGTATTCATGACCCAGCCGGCCTCCATGAATTGGCGTTTAGCCAGATGGGCTTTACTCTTATCGCAATATGACTTGTACTTTAAGCAACAAAAACCAGTTAAAGGACGAGCTATTTGCGATCTTCTGGCGGAAAACCCTACGAAGGATATAGTCGAATTGTACGACGATCTACCAGATGATACTCACAAAGTTAATACCACCTCACATCAACAAGTGTGGCAATTATACTTCGATGGGGCTTCCCGCGCAACCAACGTGGCGAGCGCACCTGGATGTTCTAAAATCTCCTCAGGAGTGGGGGTCGTTTTAGTTTCCCCGGAAAAACATGTTTTGCCTAGAGCATACTCATTGACAAACCATGTTCTAATAATGTGGCCGAATATAATGCATTGATAATTGGACTCAATTTTGCCAAAGAGCTGGGGGTTGAATACCTTGAAGCTTTTGGAGATTCTCAACTGGTAGTTAATCAAATACGAGGAGAGTATGAAGTCAGGAATCGAGACTTGATTCCATACCACCAGGTGGCCATCGAGATGGCAAGCTCGTTTGAAGGATTTTTCATCGAGTACGTTCCACGTCTCCAAAACGCGTATGCAGACGCATTTGCGGCATTGTCGATATCCTTGGCTCAACCTCTCGAAACAGAGCAATTAATTACAGTGAGGACTCACCAGCTTATTGTTCCAATCTACGAATCGAGTGCTAAGGAAGCATACTCAACAGGAGTTGAACCCGAAGTTCGGGATTAGCGTTTTCCCATTATCGACTACGTCCTACATGGTATATTGCCTGAAGATGTAAGAGAAAGGGAATCGATTCGACGAAGAGCGCCGAGATTTTACTACAACGCCACAGCGCAAATGTTGTATCGACGATCGTACGATGGTCTTTTACTCCGTTGTCTCTCCGGCAAAGAAGCGGAACAAGCACTCAAAGAGGCGCATGATGGGATATGCGGTGCACATCAGCCCGGTCCTAAACTCTGCGATCGACTTAGGAGAATCGGGTATTACTGGCAACCTATGGTAAAAGACGCAGTCGACTACGCCCGACGATGTGAAGTGTGTCAATTACATGCAAATTGTATGCACCAGCCTCCCGAATATTTACATCCATCGGCGACATCGTGGCCATTCGAAACTTAGGGAATGGATATTATAGGTCCTATTTTCCCGCCTTCGGTTAAAGGGGACCGTTTCATTCTGGCAATCACCGATTACTTCTCGAAATGGGCAGAAGCAGTTCCACTTAGAGAAGTAAAGACGAGTGATGTTATCAAGTTTATTAAACACCATATCATATATCGGTATGGTGTTCCAAGGTGAATAGTGCACGATAATGGTCCTCAATTCGTCAGCAATACATTCATCAAATTCTGCAGCAAATTCAGGATTAAGGATGTGTCATCAACTGCTTATAATCCTACAGCTAACGGATTGGCTGAAGCTTTTAACAAGACTATCATCAAGATTCTGGCAAAATTAGTGAAAACCAATAAATGAGATTAGGACGACAAACTCGGCGAAGCCCTATGGGCTTATCGCACAATTGTCCATACGCCAACCGGAACAACCCCATATGCCTTAACATATGGGTGTGAAGCCGTCCTTCCATTGGAAATACAGATTCCTTCCCTCCGTGTCGCTCTCGCAATAGGAATGACGACGGAAGAACATCATCAGAAATGTCTCAAGGAACTAGAGATGTTAGATGAAAAGCGCTTGGAAGCTTAGCAACAGATCGAGTTTTATCAAGCTAGAATTTCCCGAGCTTTTGATAAAAGGGTCCGACGACGAATTTTTAAAGAAGGAGATCTGGTTCTTGTCGTCCGAAGACCTATGATTCTCACTTCTAAGAAGAAAGAAAAATTCCAACCTAAATGGGAAGGGCCTTTCGTGATAGAAACAGTCTATTCAAATGGCGCATATCGCCTGATTACCCAGGATGGCAACAAATTAATGATGCTAATAAATAGGAAGTCCTGAAAAAGTATTATCCGTAATACGTTCAGGATAACCTATGCAGAACGGGATGTTCCTAGAGAATCCTGTATAGGATGTTTCAGGATAACCCGATATCAGTTGATTATCCTAAATGGAAACTGATCATGTGAATAATCTATCCTTAATTGTTATGAAAACGATTAAGATCTTTTTACTACTTTTGTTGAGATGAGATTTAATGACAGTTAATCTTTCCTCACAAAACCCTGTAATGCGATCATGGAAGGGGAAACTCGATGATTCGTAACCCCACACCATGAAACCCCCACCGATCGGATCGACCAATGGTCATCGGTCTATATCAGTCGACAAGTTATTTCATGTCGAATTCTTGTGTTTGAAATCAAAATTTCCCACCGAATAGTTTGTGCAAATCAACAAACTCATTGTTATTTGTACCCTACTCCTATTCCTCACCTGGTCAAACCTTTAAACAGTTAGTACCACAACCAAAATCCCCTCTCGATTCCTTCCATGAACGAGAGGTCCACAACTTGAACGATCAAACCTCTAAACATTTAGGATCGTATCGAACCCCCACTTGGTCAAACCTTACTACAGTTAGGACCACAACCAAAATCTCTTCTCGATTCATTCCACGAATGAGAGGTCCATTTTCAAATTGGATAATCAAACCTTATGACAGTTAGGATTATTCAAACCAATCCGGATTCTCTAAGTGAAGATCCCACTTCGAGTTTCCTTCGCACCAGGAGATAGAATATAAAATTCTTCCTCTCCGATTCTGGGTTTATCTCTACCAACAAACAAAAGACCAGGAGATAGAATATAAAATTCTTCCTCTCTGATTCTGGGTTTATCTCTATCAACAAACAAGAGACTAGGAGATAGAATATAAAATTCTTCCTCTCCGATTCTGGGTTTATCTCTACCAACAAACAAGAGACCAGGAGATAGAATATAAAATTCTTCCTCTCCGATTCTGGGTTTATCTCTACCAACAAACAAGAGACCAGGGGATAGAATATAAAATTCTTCCTCTCCGATTTTGGGTTCATCTCTACCAACAAACAAGAGATTGAGAGCTGGAATATTCAATTCCTTCTTCACAAACTTGGGTTCGTTTTCATGCATAGAGAATGTAACCTACTTACATTTTAAAATCTATGTCATTCATACATGGGGGATGTTATCTCTATCCCATATTAGAGATAAGCATACATCTAACATATGTAGCCTACATATTCAATATTGTAGTTTGAAGTCTAAAAGAGTTTAATTCTTTTAGCCCAACGTTATACGTGAAACGGACTTAGATAATTCACGTACTAGCCCGATTCAAACGGTAATCGGTAAAGGCATATCAAATCCGTTGATGGCTGGAGATTTGCCAAAAATCCTAGAAGTATTATGGTTATTTATTCTAAACAAGAGTGAGTAATCATAATAAAATCTCAATGAGCAAAAGGGTTCACTATATTGACCGAAAGCGTTCAAACAAAGTTACAGAAATATATGTTCTCAATTACAAAAGTTTATATTGACGAATCTGATCTTCAAGTTTCGAAAACTCTATTGCATAAGCCTATTCAAGCTCAGCTGTCAATTTAACTTTGAAAGCTTCTTCGTCAACACTTTGAAGTTCGCCGACCTCTCGTTCCTTCTCAGCAAGTATCTTATCTTGAACATTCAATTGCTGAAATAAGCTCTCCTCAGCTTGAGTTATCTCTGCTAAATCAGACTCTAAAATTTCATGAGCATCCTTGGCTTTTGCAAGTTGTTCTTCCAAGCGGGCTATCTCGGCTCGACTCGACTCTAAGTCACGATACCGATCGACCTTGGCCTGTGTTCTTTTAGCGACATTCACCCTAAGTTGATGACTGCGGGCTCTTAGCTTTTGGAGTTCGGAGTTAGCAGATTTTTGAGAATCACACCACGCTTGCAACCTAGAGTCTATGTGAGAAGCGATATAGGAGGGTACGCCTTTGGTGCGGAGATCCTTCAGAAGTTCAACATGTTGCTTCAAGTCGACCAAATAAGCGTTGATCGAATCGGCTAACTCATTATATCCTTCATCTTGAATTCCTGATATATAGCGATCAAGCAGTTTCTTGAAATTCTCAAAATATGATTCTTTGAAGAGAATGCGACCGATCATAGAGTTCAAAAAAGAGAGGAAGCCATGGAGATCAGAGCAAATGACAGCTTTATCCGGATCTTCGTCGGCCAATAACGCTTGGATGCGGTCTGATAATTGTAGGCATCGAAAGTTGCCGATAGGTCCCCACTCACAGCTCGGTGTTAACGATCGACGATCGAACGACGCTACCCAGTTCACAAGAGCTCAAATGACGCCGGTGAGCGACTGAAGCAAACCGACGGATTACGTGAGCCGACAAAATATCAGAATCACGGGGATACGGATTGACCGAAAACCCCGCGACCACCGCAATTGGGCCAACGCCCGCCATGTCCCGATCACCCCACTGATAATCCAACCCTCGGGGCCTACAGAGCTCGCCGTCACAATTCCAACGC
>BQKN01014555.1:0-13131 GCA_022839385.1 Asparagus kiusianus | reverse complement strand
CCGGGCTCGAGCCTAGGCCGGTCACCGATGATCGGGCCCGGGCTCGGTTTTGGCCCGGATTTCCGAGCCGATCCTGGGCCGGGCCGGGTTCCGGCCTGGTCGGGCCCGGACTGCGGGTTTTTTGGACATCCCTATCTATAGGTAACACCATTACACACTGTTTAAATACGTCAGTGTAGTCTATTGCAGCTTATGTTTACGTATAACTATTGTCAATCAGCCGACCCTTTTGACAAAAACAAAAGAGCACCGAAAGAGCCTACAATTGTTGACAAAGGAAAAGAAAACAAAAATGGTAGGCCCTACATCATAGTAAAATATTAATATTTTATTGTGCATAGTGTTTTTTCAAACACTATAAATAGGCTCCAAATTCTTAAGAAAAAACTCATCCCAGAAAAAACTTCTCTTGTAGAAGAGTTAGAGAGAAAAAAATAGAGGCTATCATTTACCCTTTGAAGGTGACGGGTACTATTCACGAGTACGATATTGTTCATAAATATGACATTATTCACAAGTACGGTACTATTTACAGATACAGTTACTGTTTATAAATACAGTTACTGTTTACGTGAGATAGTAAGAAGTTATTGTTCATTGTAGAAGCAATGGCGACAAAGTTCAAGATCGAGAAATTAGACGGGAGTAATTTCTCATTGTGAAAAATGAAGATAAAGGCTATCTTGAGAAAAGATAATTGTCTGGCGATCATCGGTGCAAGGCCGGATGACATCATAGATGATAAAAGTGGAACAAGAAGGACGAAAATGCTATTGTAAATCTCCATATGGCATTAACAGATGGGGTGCTGTCAAGCATGGAGGAGAAGAAGACAACAAAGGAGATTTGGGATACTCTAACAAAGCTATATGAGGTAAAATCCATGCACAACAAAATTTTCTTAAAAAGGAGATTTTACACTTTGAGGATGGCGGAATCTACATCAATGATCGACTACATCAATGTTGGGAAAAACCCTGGGCCCAATAGAACAGGGTCGCAACAATGGTAGAGTAAAAGTAGAGATAAAATGATAGACACACAGATTTACATGGTTCGGCACTTGAATGCCTACGTCCACGGATAAGGATAGAAGAATTTACTATGAGGAGAAAACTCTGGAGTTACAATCTCTCTTAACAAGGAGATACTCTCTTTATTTTTTTTCTCTCTCTCTTCTACAAGAGAAATTGTTTCTGAGATGAGTTTTTTTTCTTAAGGATTTGGAGTCTATTTATAGTGTTTGGAAAAATACTATGCATAATAAAATATTAATATTTTACTATGTTGTGGGGCCGCCATTTTTGTTTTTTTTTCTTTGTCAATAATTGTAGGCTCTTTCGGTGTTCTTTTGTTTTTGTCAAAAGGGTCGGCTGATTGACAATCTCTCACTTAAAGATTTGATTAAAAATCAATCATATCCTCACACCATTCTTTCTATCTTGCCATCTTTATGTTGCTTACGTCTCCGACAGACTATAGGAGGACCTACACCAAATGAATTTGTCTGTATTGACTGTTTTCAAAAAATCTGCTAGGTTACCTTTGGTGTGAATTTTCTACATATCCACTGTTCATTCTTTCACTTTCTCATGAACGAAATGGTACTGAACTCGAATGTGTTTGGTCTTTGAATGAAAAACTAGATTTCTTACCAAATGCAAAGCACTCCGACTGTCATAAAATAGAGATATCTTCTTTTGTTCATGGCCGAGTTCCTCTAGCACTATCTTCAACCACATCGTTTCTTTACTAGCTTGTGTAACTGCTACATATTCTGCTTCTATCGTTGAAGTAGCCACAACTGACTATATTTTTGAAACTTAGCTTACAGCTCCACCAGCTAGTGCAAACACATAGCATGTGGTGAATTTTCTATTATCACAATCACCTGCATAATCAGAATCAACATATCCACTGACAATAAAATCAGATCCCTCATAACCTAATGCAACATTTGAGGTTCCCTTAATGTATCTGAGACGCCCCTGGGTTCACACAAGGCTGCAGTCCGAGGTGAAACCAGAAATGTCAAACCTGCCATGCACCACACCGTGCAATAACACGTTTCACCATCATAATTACTATCTCTCTAGTAGAATCAACAACAGGTGTGGGTACAAAGCAAGTAAAAGGTAAATCAACAATACTGGATGAAATGACAGAACATAACACATCTCATCAACGAAATAAACTGAAGTACATAGTCAAAGTCTGAAATGAATAAACTAGAGATCTTAACAAGTCTCAAATACATTAAGTCTGAGTAAAGGAAATAAGGCACACAGCCTTTACATCTTCTAGAATAAACTCTCAAATGTCTAAACCAAAAAGTCTACAGTGGAGCTCAAAAGAAAAATATATCTAAAGTAGACAGCTGATACTAAAGTGCATCGCTATCAACCTGCGGCACTTCGTGCTCCTGGCTCGTGACCTGAAAGGGGGAGGGACAACTAGCGTCAAAGCGCTAGCGAGTAACATCACAACCAACCCCAAGGGAAAAGGGCTCATTGTACATGAAAATACAGATAATATATAATAGATCTAAAATCATTGATCTTACGAAATGAGGGTTTTAGTATTTAAAAATTTACAACACGAGAATAGATACGTCGAGCGAAATAATCCAAACAAGGAAACCCTCATGTATATACCTTACATTTCAAATTTGTAAATTCCTAAATACCAAACCCAAGGCTCTAGTACCGTAACAATGATAAAAGAAAATACAACAAACACCAGAGCATAATTACAGTGCTGTAACATATTCAACGTAAATATCACGATGTTAGTTACATGAATATTGTGTCAAAAACCTACATAAGTGTCATACCAAATCTACAAAAAATCATCATGTTATGAAATGTAGTATAATAATCACATACAGGGTTATGAACCATGTCCGAAACAAGAACCAACTATCGTAGTTATCCAAACTCATGGAATAAGTGTCAATTGTCCAACACGAGGACTGAGAGGGATTATAGTCCAACACAAGGACTTCTATGGTTTATAGTCCAACACGAGGACTGTGGAAATGATAAAAGAGTGCTATAACTTATGTAGTGAAATCTACTCATCAATCGCACAACCCATAATAGCATATAAGCCCCAAATTTATACCCCAGGTCATCTATCATGCATGGACACGTAGTGGGGATAATAACCAAGGTCAGATAATCCAAACAAACCCCCGAATAGGAGTAAAAATACTCAAATACACCAAAACTGGAAATCTGCAATAGAGGGTTCGGCGGTCGACCGATCCGGTCGACCGAACCCTGATACCAAAACTTGGCGGTCGACCGCTTGGCATTTCGGTCGACCGACCAGACGTCGCTGTCGATCGAATTGATGTCGCGGTCGACCGGAAAGATGTCGCGGTCGACCGAATCGATGTCGCGGTCGACCGGAGCCCTGTCACGAACTCAGCGGTCGACCGCGTCGGTCGACCGCCGAGCGGACAGAACCCAACCTGGGTTTTCTGTCAGCTACTAAACCTGGAACAAAATCTTGCGATAACATGGGTTTTGATGAATTAGGAATCACACTGAAGATACACAACAAATTCCCAAGCTTGAAATCTATATTTCCAAAATTTTAAATCCATGAGAAACAAATCCAAATCGTTTTAATAGCTGTAAAGATGTTTTAAACTCTTGTTTAGGTAAAAACTCAAATCTAGATCTTCTTTAACAGAACATGGATAAGTTTTTAAAACATATAAAGTCCCAAATCCATATTCTATGACATAGTAAGCTATTAACTATACAAAAATACGAATTTGGCTCAAAACCAATAAAAACTCAGTTCTTGGCATTTAAATCAAAAGGGGTGGGGGTTGGGCGAGAAATTACTCGCCTTGGGTGCTGATGATGTCCTAGATCTGCAAGAGGTTGATCCTCTTTGCTGAAATCCCACAGATCTGCTGAAAATCCTCAAGAACTTCCCCAAGCCACCAATGTCAGCTAGGGTTTTGAGAGAAGGAAGATGGGGCTAGGGTTTACGTCTGGGGCTGAAGAGATTTCTCCTGGGTTGAGTTGGTATAAATACCAACTCCCCAACCCGACCCGAAACCCAAAAGCCCAAAAACTAAAACCCGAAACCAAACCTGGAAACCTCTCTGATCGCTGATCGGTCGACCGAACCGGTCGACCGCGTCGGTCAACCGATCAGCACAAAAATGCCTTCTGTTGGGCATTTCACATGCTGGCCATATATCACTCGATTTCTCTCACTTATAAGCACTTGTTGGGTTCTCAAACATAGATAATAACATTCATATGACATATATGTGTGTATATATATGATTATTCATCACAAAGGAATTATTTACTATCAATAATTCACATATATTTATTATAGAAATTTTCGGGGTTTTACAGTATCTTAGGACCCTCTTTACAACATTCTAATGCTCTTTATTAGGATTCGTCATGTATCGACTAATTACTCCCACTGCTTGTGCAATGTCTGGTCTTATACAAATCATAGTGAACATTAAGCTTCCCATTGCTGATGCATACAGTACTCGAGACATCTCCATCCTCTCTTCTTCACTACTAGGACTTATATTGGAGGATAACTTAAAATTAACATAAAATGTGGTAGAAATTGACTTACAATCTTACATGTTAAAGCGTCGTAAGATTTTATTCAAGTAATTCTTTTGAGAAAGCCAAATATTCCTATTAATTCTGTCTCGGTAAATTTGCATCCCTAGAATCTTGTTTGCAGATCCTAAATCATTAATTTCAAATTCCCTAGCCAACTGAGCCTTTAATTCTTTGATACGATATTTGTTGGGACCTGCAACTAACATGTCATCAACATACAATAATAAGATAACAAAGTTATTTTCACCAAACCTCTTAAAATATGCACAATGGTCTGAATTAAGTCTGTTGTATCCAAAACTCATGATGAATGAATCAAATCTCTTATACCAACACCTCGACGCCTGCTTTAGACCGTACAGAGATTTGTTCAATCTGCAAATCAAGTTCTCCTTTTCTTTTTCTTCAAAACATTCTGGTTGGAGCATGTAAATTTCTTCTTCAAGATCTCCATGAAGAAATGTTATTTTCACATCTAGCTGCTCTAGATGTAAGTCAAATATAACGCTCATAGTCAGGACTATTCAGACTGTTGTAAGTCAAACTACATGAGAAAATATTTTATTAAAGTCGATATCTTCTTTTTGAGCATATCTTTTTATCACCAATCTAGCACGATATGCTCTACTTGATCATCACTATTTCGCTTGATATTGTACACTCATTTATTTTCAATGGCCTTTCTTCCTTGTGGTAGTGACACAACTACCCAAGTCTTGTTCTTATGGAGAGATTCAATTTCTTTCTGCATTGCTGTCATCCACAAAGATGCATCTGTGCCATTTATTACTTCATGAAAAGTTGATGGCTCTCCATCCTCCGTTAGAAGACGGTATGCAATATTACTCTCCGTAATATACTCCGAGTGCCAAGTCGGTGGTCTTCTCTTATGGGTTGACCTTCGAATTTCTAGAGCCTCGGACTCGACCGGTTCTTGTACATTATGCTCCGGTGTTGCTTTAGAAGAATTCAGTTTATCTTCTACCTGAACAGCTACAGTCTCTGAGTCCTTCCTCGAACTGCTTTCTTTCTCTTCACTTTGTAGTTGGTTCTCTATAAATATAACATCTCTACGGGCAGTGAGATCCCACAGGCGATATCCATTTACTCCATCAACATACCCCAAGAATAAGCATTTTTTGGATTTTGAATCCATCTTTGTAATTTCTTAAAAATTGTACATTACATACACTGAAGTTCCAAATATATGGAGGTTAGAATAATCAGCTGGCTTGCCAATCCACATCTCCATCGACGTCTTCAACTGTATTGCAGTTGATGGATATCAATTCACCACATAATAGGCGGTTTTTACTATTTCCGCCCAAAAGACTTTATCCAGATTTGCAGTTGCCAACATAGCTCTTGTTCTTTCCAACAGAGTTCTGTTCATCCGCTCCGCCACTCCATTTTGTTAAGGAGTATAAACCGTACCGAATTATCTTTTGATGCCTTCATACTTACAAAATGCTAGAAATTAACCGTCTGTGTATTCTCATCTATTATCTGACCTCAAGCACTTGATCCTCTTCTCAGATTCAAGCTCGACCCACGCTTTGTAGGTTTTAAAGAGAACACATCCGCCTTCTTCTTGATAGGATACACCCAACATCTCCTGGAATAGTCATCAATAAAGGACACAAAATATTTTGCTCCTCCCAATGATGTAACCGGTGCTTGATATACATCAGAATGAACCAGTTCCAGAATAGCCTGGCTTTTAGAACTTGATGTGTTGAATTTCAGCCGATGCTGCTTACTTATAACACAATGCTTGTAGAATGAAAGAGCTACCGAATTATATCCAGGAAGAAGCTTCTGATCGGAGAGAATCTTCAAGCCTCGTTCTGACATGTGGCCTAGTTTGCGATGCCACATGAATCAACTTCTTGCAGGGTTTTTCCCTTGAGCATATATAGGTTTCCAGCTATCTTTTCTTCTTTTATTACCACAAGCATCCCTCTAACAATCTTCATGATCCCATTTTTTATATGAGTCTTGCACCCAAGCTCATCTAATTGTCCTAAAGACAATAAATTCTTCTTCAAGCCTTTCACATGTCGCACATCTTGAATGGTGCTATTGTACCATCAAATATTTTAATTTTGATAGTGCTAATACCATAAATCTCCAAGGCATGATCATTCCATATGAATACAGATCTTCCTGAGATAGGTTCATATTTGTGAAATCATTCTCTCTGGGAGGTCATGTGCCAGGAGGCTGCTGAATCTAAAATCCAGACATCAGCAAACCTCTTGCTTCCTTCATCAATAGTGGTTGTTCCACTAAATAGAATTTTACCATCGTTTGATGTGCTGACAATGCATCCTTGAGATGTTGATGGCTTTGAAGACTTTTTATCTCTACTCTTCTTATTGTGTCAACACTCCAATTTGACGTGTCCTCTTTTGCCACAATTGTAGCATTTGATATTCTTCTTACTTCGTGATTTTGATCTACCATGGGTATGACTCCCGCTGGAGCCACGTTGCGTTGATCTTCCTCTCGTCACCGTTAAAGCCTCCGTTGTTGCAAATTTGCATGCCCGTCTTCCTTGTTCTTGCGCCGATTTTCTTCCTCCAGAACAGCGGTTGTAACATCGTCGAAGTCTAAATTGTCCGTGAGGACGTTGTTTGTCATGTTGATGATGAGTTGATTATATGAGTCAGGTAGACTCTAAAGTAGAAGTTCTGCAAGTTCATTTGCACCGATTGCATGCTCTAATATTGTGAGTTGGGAGAACAGTGTGTTTAGGGTGTTGATTGTCAATCAGCCGACCCTTTTGACAAAAAAGAGCACCGAAAGAGCCTACAATTGTTAACAAAGGAAAAGAAAACAAAAATAGAGGGACCCACAGCATAGTTAAATATTAATATTTTATTATGCATAGTATTTTTCCAAACACTATAAATAAGCTTTAAATCCTTAAAAAAAAACTCATCCCAGAAACAACTTCTCTTGTAGAAGAGTGAGAGAGAAAAAAAATAGAGAGAGAATATATCCTTGTTAAGAGATTGTAACTCTAGAGTTTTCTTCTTATAGTAAACTAGTTTGCGGTCCGTGCAAAGCACGGTATTTTTTTTTTTGCTACAGTAATCCCGCTTTTTTTAATATGGCATGATTTGAATTTTTGAAAGTGCTACAGTGTCCCGATCTGCTACAGTACCATTTAAATGTTACAGTATACCCGTGTGCTACAGTAATATTTTAAATTAATTATTAGTTACAGTAATAATGCTACAGTAAATGTTACTATAGCATTTACTGTAGCATGAACAGTGAATCTCTGATCCTCCTATTTGTATAAAAGAATAGATTCTTCTATCCTTGCCCGTGGACGTAGGTAATTAAGTGCCGCACCATATAAATCTGTGTGTTTATCATTTTATCTCTACTTTTGCTGCGACCCTGCTCTATTAGGCTTCGGGTTAGTCCCAACAACTCTTACTATAACTTGTAAAGGTGATAAAAATGTTCCAAAATAAAATTTGCTACTCGTGTGCATGCAACATAGGATTCTATATCTTTCAAACTAATTCTCAAAATAATGATAACTTTTAAGAATAGGATAGGGAATAGAGTAGAGAGTAGACGCAAAAAATAAAATAAAATAAAATAAAATAATAAAAAAATTCCCATATATGATATGGTTTTAAGTAAATTTGATTTTCTGGATACAGAAACAACGCACGAGCTGCTAAAGAAAATCAGACGGTTCGAGACCCTCGCTGAGCTAGTGGACCCACTAGACCTCGATCTCAGGTTCTCATCATCCGATGATGAATACGATCTCCACGTGGCGTCATCGAAAGACATCACCGCCAAGCACCTAATCCAACGGCTAAGATCTAATTTCGAGGTGGACCGACAAGCCGAGAAGTTACTGGTCGACTTTTTCTCGGAAGCCCCATCATCGTCCGCAGGCTCAGCGAGCAGGGACGCTGAACGGCTCTTATCAGCAGCAGGCAATTGGATCAACGGCGTAGGATGTTTGAAGGCGGAGGAACACGGTAAGGTACACCTGAGCGAGATGGAGAGGAACGCAAGGTGGAGGCGATGCGAGGACGGGAAGGACGACGTGGCTGCTGACGTGGAGTCAATAGTGTTCGGATCGCTGCTGCATGAGCTCGTGCTTGAGCTTGCCAACACTGTTTAGCTAGTTAATTATGATACTGTAGGAGGACCTTCATGTAAATGTGTCGGCGAGGGTATATAATCGTTGGAGGGAGTGATTAATGATCTTGCATCCGGTTTTGGGAAGAGGTGCTTTTTAGCAATTTCAGTATTTGCTTCTTGCAATATTCTGTGGTGATTGTCGGCTGCATGAGAATCAGAGATCAAGTATAATTTTAAAATGGGAAAGCGGTCGGAGACGACTACTCGCTTGCACTGGAGAGGAGATAGGACGGTTTAGGCCGAAGCATTTTTTGACTGTAAGCATCACAACGTCTGATGAATACTTCTAAAAAAAATTTAGGGTTAATTGCATATTGGTCCCTTAAATCTTTAATTGCCACGTAGTCCCTCAAATCTCATTATTTTCTTATTAGTCTATTAAATCTTCAGCGTTCATGCTAATCCGTCCTTAGGTGGTGTTACTAATGTCCGTTAAATGTGATGGAATTAGGTAAAATACTCATTATACCCCGCCTATACTAACTCAAATACACATTCTTTCTTCACCAATGGTCTCATGCTTCCCCCAAACCCAAAATCCAGGTCATTCCCATGGCTAGCTTCAGTCTAAACCCAAAACTTACAAGAGAAATGTATGCCCAAGGGGCAATAAGGTAACTTGAGTTGTCAGGTTAAGCATTAACTCAACTAGAATGAGATAAGTTAACATTTTTTTCCTAACAGAAGTACCATATTGCAAGAAAACCAAAGAATTAAGGGACTAACAAGCAACTAATGAGATTTGAGGGACTATTTGGCAATTAGAAATGATTTAAGGGACTAATATGCAATTAACCCAAAAATTTAAAGTAGTTCTAGTATTCATCAGAGAAAAAATTATATTTAGATGGATTAATCTCTTATTGACCAATCTCAAGGAAAATAGAGTAATCTTTAAATATTTACTCCTTATGTGTGTGTGTGGTGTTTGTGTATGTTTATTAATATCACTTTGATTGTGAAAGGGTTGGTTGCATGCTTCTAGAAATTTATTTCTTCTGGTTAATTACTCTTATTAAAAGAAACCCCGGATCAGTAGAAAATAAAAAAAATTAAATGAACATTAAAAGTAATATGTAGAAAAATATGATTTCATTATCTTTCTAGAATATTATAAAATTTTAGGAAAAAAGAGGAGGAGATGAGACTTGAGTCTGTAGAATATGTTCTTGTTGATGTCAGCTATCAAACATGGATGAGATTAGCGGGTAATCCCGAGTTTAGCAAGGGGCTGGTGATGTGGGTTCCCTCATCTCTCTTGAAGAACGATCCCCTGTTTGTATAAGAGAGTTGCACAATAACACTAGTTAGAGGACCAAAGTTGGGTTCTTTTGTGGTTCCTCCGTTGATGGAGTAAGTATTTGAGCTTGAGTGGAAAAGATATCAATGAACTGAAAACAATTTTAAGCATGCAGAAGTTGCATACCCGTGGCCCCCGTGGGGGCTTCCTCCTATCCCTCTCTAAAGTTTCACTGAGACCATATATATACCTAGTTGATGTTAGTACATTTGTTTTGATGATGATTTACAAACAATCCCTAACTTTATTTGTCTAGTGTTTGTATTTGTTTATTATATATTCTAGACAAACATCGATGTTGGAGGTTGGATGAAAACGAGCTTATTCCTACTTTGTTTGTCAAGTGTTTGTATTTGGTTATTAGGTATTTTAAACAAACATAGATGTTAGAGGTTGGATGGAATCGAGCTTAACGATCATATCTAAAGGAGGTTGGCGAAATCAGAATGAAGCCAATACAATTCAAGTCAAAGATTTAAGTTCAAGCTTCATCCGCAAACCAAAACAAGCTTATTGAAGACCTATAGCTTGCTATATTAGTGTAGGTGTTTATACTTTGTGTGTTAATACTTAGAGCTCAAACTATACACACACATTACTTTCGTTTTCATTGTTTTCGTTTTCAAGTTTAAATCGTATAAATATAAAACTAATAGTTATATACATATATACTAGTTTCCTATTTATTGATTTTATTTTAAAATAATGTGTTTATCCATATAAATATGAAACAAATAGATATAGTTATATTTACACTAATTGTTTCATATTTATACATGCTTACAATGATTTCATTAAAACCAAGCTTTAACAAATTTATGAAATCATGTTTATTTGTAAAAGTATGTGTTCATGGATTAAAGACTTAATTATACCATTTTATATCTTTTCCTAAATCCATTAGTCCATTTAAAATGAATACGCAAGTTTGTTTGTCATAAACATGTGTTGTTAACTTTTCATGTTTTTGGACTATTTTGCAAAATGATGAGTTTTTTCACAATTGGGAAGTACAAATTGAAATTTTTTTGTAACATATTCATTATCATATTTATAAATATTTCCCAAAGGTTTATATTTTTTTTGGAATTTATTTGATATTTTTAAATAAAGTTTAAAGTTAATTTTTACTGTTCATATCAGGCTGTGTGCATGTTATGAGTCGACTCATAACTGTAGAGAGTTGACTCATAAAGTGTTGTGCAATTAGCATTTTTAGTCTGATGAGTCGACTCATAACTGTAGCGAGTCGACTCAAGAAGTGTTATGCAGTTAGCATTTTTAGTCTAATGAGTTGACTCGTAATTGTAGCGAGTCGGCCCATGATCAAGAGTCGACTCATGAATTTATGAGTCGACCCATAACTATTGTGCAGCCTGCAACAGCTAGTTTATGAGCCGACCTATGAATAGTACGAGTCGACTCATAACACTGTAACGACTAGTTTTCCAGAATGCTAAATTTTTGGTTTTTTATCTTTTTGCTTGGTTTTCTTGGTTTTTGGGGTTTGTCTTGTGACCCTATATATACCTCCTTTGCCATAACTATTTATAACTACTAAGATAAGTTTTAAACAAGTTTACAAGGGGTTTTAAAGTTTGTTTAGTGTGTTTACAAGTTTTGTTTGTGAAGAGATTTTTACAAGAGGAAGAAGAGATCACCTTTGGTGTTTGAGCTTCAATCTCTCATCTCTCTTACTCTTGTCATCTTAGAGAAGTTTTACTAAACTCAATTCTAGCTTTACATATTTATATTTTTTATTTATCTTTTCACTAAGCTAGTTTTACAATTGAGTTCAGTTTTGTTATTGTTTATTATTTCACACACAACCATTGAGCTTATAGTATTATCACACATTGTGTAATTTGGGTTGTGGGTGTGATTGAGTGAGCTTACACTTAGTTCTCATCTTGTATTAGAGAACAAACCATTTGTTATTGTGCTTATTGTGAGATACACTTTATAATACACTTGTAAACCGAGAGGAGTGTGTGGTGAGAGACGGGGTTAATTCCAAGAGGAGTGGTGTCGGTAGTAAAGCCTAGGGAGAGGTTATAAATCTGAGCACTTGAGGAAGGCGACATAGGCTAGGCCAACACTTAGAGAGTGTAGAGTGTGGTTGCATTCTGAGAGACTGTGAAAGTTTTCAGTAAGCTAGAAAATCAAGATTGTGAGGTGTAAATGTTTTTGGTTAGTGTTGAAAACCGGTTAAGATAGTGAAGTTCTCCTCGAGAGTGGGGAGGTGAGATGTAGGTCGGAAGGACCGAACTCCATGATTATTTTCTTGTGTTTGCATTGGTTATTTGCCCACTATCTTGTTTATATTGTTTCATGTCTATTTCATCATTGTGTTAATTACATATCCTTGCACATATAAGTTGTTGAATATCAAACTTGCTAGGATATTTGTTAATAAGTTTTTTAATTGTCATTAAATTAGATTAGATTAGCACATTACCCTATTTACCCCTTCTAGGGTAATTTCATTTGGTATCAGAGCTTGATGCTCTTGATTTGTTACTTAACCGCCTTGAGTCAAAGATCCAAGTTTTCATATATTTCTAATCTTGATTTAATTGTATCTTGCTTGTATAAATATATCATGGATATGCATGGTGCACCTAGCTTAGGTTATGCCATTAATAGTGCTCCTAGAACAGATAATTTTTCCTATGCTCAATGGTGTGACGCCCCTGGGTTCACACAAGGCTGCAGTCCAAGGTGAAACCAAGAATGTCAAACCTGCCATGCACCACACCGTGCAATAACATGTTTCACCATCACAATCAACATCAATCTAGTAAAAGCAATGACAGGTGTAGGTACAAGAACAGGTAAAAGATAATACTCAAATGACTGATGAAATCTAAATGATCAAATAGATACCTCATCATCCAACAAATGGGAATACATAAACAATGTCAGAATAGATAAGCAGGGGTACTGAACAAGTCTCAAGTACAAACATCTGACCAAAAGTGAAATAAGACACACAGCCTTTACAACTTCTATGAAATAGTCCTCAATGTCTAATCA
>BQKN01014552.1:0-13473 GCA_022839385.1 Asparagus kiusianus | reverse complement strand
GCACTATATATAATATGTGCGCGCGCGCGTACAATATATATATAGTGCTCTTTCTTCTCCTCCACATTTTTTTTGTCTAGTGTGGAACAGAAAAAAAAAGCCTCGTGTCTTTCCCTTCATAATTTCTACAATAAAGAAAGAGCAAAAAAAAAGGCTTAATCTAAGCTAATCAATTAATTTTTAGGTGCAATTCCTTTTTATCCATGTAAATTTCAAGTTCATGGTAATTTTTTATGTATGAAAATGAATAGAAAAGTTGATTTAAGTTCTTTTTGGTTGAACTAACTATTATGACCTACACTAAATCTAGCATGGTCCAATCGGGGCGGTTCGCTGGCGTAGTTTAGCAGGGTGATTGCTCTACTAAAATACGCCCCTGCCGAGAATTTGAGATGGCAAAAAACAAGAAGAAAAATAGGAGGAAAATCTTGGAAATTAGCTTGCGAGCTTCAAATTCTAAGTTGATCTCTCCTGTGAAATCTAATCTAGATGACTTTGCTGATAAGGAGGGGAATCTGCATCGGATTCAAATCTAATGGGGTTAACTGGCCCTAAAGGGGAGAGGAAGAAGATTCTAATGGCTGAGCTGCTGAATTCTGCTTCGTATCCAGTCTCTCCTAAGCTGATTGGGATCCAATCTCGTATTCCTGGTGAGAATCTGAGCTCTCAATCTGTTGTGAATAGATCTGCTAAGGTTCAATTTATTGATAAGTCTCCGAGTTCCAAATCTGGTACAAATAGCTCTGGCAAGGTTTCTTGGGCTGAAGAAGTCGAATCCATGGCTCTTGATTCTAATTCAGTTCCTGAATCCATTAATAATAGTAGTTTTCATAATATTTCTGCAAATTCTCCTAAAATCTTGAATTTAGAGTCACAACCTGTTAATTCTTATGTTCTTATTTCTGGAGTTCTTGAAAATTTGAATACGGATTCTAGTACTCATAATTCTCCTGCGGATGCTAAGCCTACAAATCAAGAGCCTATCAAAAGCTGGGCAAGCCTCTTTACAGACAATAGAAAGATAGGTTCTGATATGAATTTGAGCTTTGTGGCTCCTGAATCAAATGATGTTGTGACCTTTGATGAAGATGAGTGGAATGAAGGAAATTCTTTATGGAAATTTTTCTTAATTGGGCAAGTATTGGGCTTAAATGTTAAATTTAAAGCCATGGAAAATTTTATCCATAAAGCTTGGGCTAAATGGACTACTCCAGATATTTGTATCCTCAAGTTAGGGATTTTCCTGTTCAGTATCAAGAATGAGGTAGAGATGAATGATATTCTTATTAATGGACCATGGTTCTTTGGTTCTAGGCCCCTCTTGCTAAAAACATGGACAAATGAAGAAGATATTGAAAAAAAAATAAATGACAGTGTCTACCCTATGTGGATTCAATTCCCAGCTTTAAGGCTCAATTTATGGAATTCAAATTGCCTTAGCAAAATAGCCAGTCTCATTGGCAAGCCTATTGCTATTGATATGCTCACGGCACAAAGAAAGAGGCTGGCATATGCAAGAGTTCTTGTTGAAGTGCACATGCCTTCACCACTACCAGATCGAATTTCCATACATGGGCCTAATGGCAAGATGATTAAGCAAAAAGTGATTTATGAGCTGAAGCCAAAGTGGTGTAATAGTTGTAGGCTAATTGGACATGAAACAATGTTTTGTAGAAGGTTTCCTATGACTCAAAGATGGATGCCAAAAAGAGACCCTATTGGAAACCAGTCTGGACTGGATGGTGTTTCAGGGAGCAAGAATATAAATGGGGAAAATACTGCACATAATGATTCTAGGGTCAGTGTGCAGGAAAATTTACATACACCACAGGGAAAGGCACTCAATCCTCAGTGTGTTGGAAGCTCTAGAAATAATAAGCCTGTGCCTGGTGCACAAAAGTATGTCTATAGAGAAACTTCCAGTCCTATGCTTAATATGCATAATTCTATGCCTGAATTCATTTATCTAAATCCGGGGGATAAGGAAGAGCACAGGTCTATGCAAGCTGCTGCTGGGAAGGTGCATGACCTGTATTCTGGAGCTGCTGGGAGTTCTAGTCAAAAGCCTGAACAAACCAAAATAGCTGGAACCTGGTCACCTAGGAATAATGTGCATGTTGTACATGACCTGTATTCTGGAGTTGCTGGGAGTTCTAGTCAAAAAGTCCTTTCACTAGCTGATATTTCCTGGCCACAAGTTCAGAATTACAGTAATAAAAGAGTTATTCCTTCAGGGAACTTATTTTCTCATCTTACAAATCTGGACCCTGACCCCTCTACTTCTGAAGGAGGGGGAAAAATAAAGCTATGAATTGGTCATTTTGGAATGTTAGAGGGTTAAATAAATCCTCTAAGCAACATTTGGTTAGGCATCATCTTATGCAATATAAACTGACTTTTATAGCTCTCTTGGAAACAAAACTCAAAGCTGTCAAGATCCCAGCTGCTGCTAGGAAAATTGCTGGAAGATGGAATTGGTTCTCTAATGCAAACAGCTCTACCAAAGCAAGAATTCTGCTATTATAGGATTCAAATATCCTGGATGTGCAAATAGAAAGTTTTACAGATCAGCATGTTACTTGCAAGGTTAAATCAATTGATGGAAGAGTAGACTGTATGATTTCATCTGTCTATGGGAAAAATAATTTGATGAATAGGAAAGACTTATGGTCTAGCCTCAATCAAATCCACCTGAATATTGGGAATAAACCATGGCTATTGTGTGGGGACTTTAATGCCATCACAAGTGATGAAGAAAAGCTTGGGGGAGCTGCCCTTGCTGAATCAGACACAATGGACTTTAGAGATTTCATTGAAGAATGTCAACTAACACATCTTAAAACTGAAGGCTGTTATTTTACATGGAATAACATGCAAGACTCAACCTCAAGAGTGTGGAGTAGGCTGGACAGGGCTTTAATCAATGACTGCTGGTTGAACATGCACAATTCAAGTCATATTGAATTCCTACTACCAAGCTTCTCTGATCACTCCCCTGGTTTGGTATCCATATATAATGATTGTATTCAGGGAAAGAAACCATTCAAATTCTTCAAGATGTGGACCAAGCATGAAATTTTTTTGCCTACTGTAACTTCAATCTGGAACACAAAAATGACAGGTTATGCCATGTTTTCAGTTTATTCAAAGCTCAAGCTTCTGAAAATTGCACTAAAGGAGCTGAACAAAAGGCATTTTAGCAACATCAGTGAACAAGTGATAAGATCAAAACAAGCTCTTCAAGATGCACAAAAAATCCTGCAAGTTGATCCTCTTAACCAGTCCCTCATTGATCAAGAAAGAAAATGCACAGTCTCTTACAATAAATTACTGGATTGTGAGCTCTCCTTCTATCAACAGAAATCCAAAATTTTATGGAGCCTACAAGGTGATAGATGTACAAGCTATTTCCACTCTGTGATTGAATCCAAAAGACACAAAAATAGAGTCATGGATCTCTACAACAATGTAGGGGGAAAACTTACAGATGGAGAGGAAATAATATTTAAACTTATCTCCTTCTACAAGAGTCTCATGGGTTCAACAACTGACACTGCCAAGCCAGACAAAAAAATTATTGGCAATGGCCCTTGTCTAAATGCAACTAGGCTAAGAATCTGTTAACTCCAGTTAGTAGAGAGGAAATAAGAGATGCTATTTTCGCTATGTCAGAAAATAAAGCCCCAGGTCCTGATGGTTTCAGCATGTCTTTCTTTAAATCAGCATGGGGAATTATTGGGGATGAAGTCTCTGTTGCCATTGAAGATTTTTTCAAAAATGGTAAGTTGTTGGGTGAGATTAACTCCACATCCATCACCTTAATCCCTAAAGTTCAGTGTCCTAGAATGCCATCAGACTTTAGACCTATAGCATGCTGCAATTGTCTATACAAGTTCATTTCAAAAATCCTAACAAATAGGATTAAATCAGTGATGGGATCACTAGTTAATGAAGCACAAAGTGCTTTTGTCAAAGGGAGGCAAATAACTAGTAATGTTCTCCTTGCACATGAGCTTGTCAAAAACTGCAACAGGAAACATATCTCTCCAAGAGTTATGCTTAATATTGATATCAAGAAAGCTTTTGACACAATCAACTGGGATTTTCTCAAGGTGATGTTATTTGGATTGGGATTTCCTAAAACTATAATAAGCTGGATTATGGCCTGCATTACCTCTCCTAAATACTCTATTGCATTAAATGGATCTTTGCATGGCTACTTCAAAGGCAAAAGAGGACTGAGGCAGGGAGACCCCCTCTCACCTTATCTCTTTATCCTTGGTATGGAATACCTCTCAAGAAGCTTAAATATGCTAAAAGATGACAAGAAATTCAAATTCCACCCAAGATGTGGCAAATTCAGTATCACCCACTTGATTTTTGCAGATGATCTCCTCTTATTTGCAAAAGGTGACCTATATTCTGTGAATAAAATACAGCAATGTTTCAGGGACTTCAGTGCAGTGTCAGATCTTGAAGCAAACTCAAATAAATGCTCGATATTTTTTGGAGGAGTTGATGATTCAACCAAGACATCCATTGTTAATAGTCTGGGATATCCAGAAGGAGTTATGCCTATTAGGCACCTGGGTGTACCTTTCATCTCCAAAAGATTATCATGCTTGGAATGTGCACCTTTGTTAAACAAAATCAAAGATCAATTTCAGTCCTGTGCAAATCACAGACATTTATCATATGCTGGGAGGCTTCAGCTAATAAAAAGCACAATTCTAGGAGTTCAAGTGTTTTGGACATCCAACTACATCTTACCTGCAGGAGTACTTCAGAGAATTGATGTTCTATGTAGGAACTTTCTGTGGGGGAAATAGGATCATCATGTCAAAGCTAACTCCTTGATTACATGGGACAAAGTGTGTTTGGGGAAAAAAATATGGAGGTCTGGGAATATACTCAGCTTCCATGTGGAATTATGCTTCAGGTCTGAAGATTTTGTGGAATATTCATATCAGGAAAGAAAGTCTTTGGATGAAATGGATACATGGCACCTATCTTAAAAACAGAGATATCTGGCTTGTTCAAGCTAAGAGTGGAGACTCATGGATGTGGAAACATATATTAAGAATTAGGGACAAGGCTTTGTTCTCCAATGGAGGGGTTGATAACCTGATGCAATTGATTAACTCCTGTGTTAGTAACTCAAAAATTCAGATGTCAGTTCTCTACCATGCTCTCTCCCCTGCAGCAAATTCTGTACCTATACCATGGTATAACACAATCTGGGAAGGAATTCGCCACCCAAAGCATTCCTTTTTGAGCTGGCTAGCTGTGCAAAACAGAATGCAAACTCAAGATAGACTTCTCAAAAGAGGGATAATAACCAGTAACACCTGCTGTTTATGTGCAAGAACCGAGGAGAATAGAGATCACTTGTTCTTTGATTGTCACTACTCAAGTGAAGTCTGGTTGCTTGTGATGGATTGGCTGAAATTTTCATGGAGGTCTTATGTGTGGAATCATATTATGGATTGGTATTGCTACAAGTTGAGAGGTAAGGGGTACAGGCAAAAAATCAAACGGATGGCTCTCTCCTCAACTCTATATTGTGTATGGATTGAGAGAAATAACAGAATCTTCAAGAACAAATCAGAAATGCTAATCAGGTGTTCGGGGAAATAAAGATCAGTATGCTATACATAGTCCTCAATAGTGCAAGTTTACTTGACAGCAGAGATTGGATACTGTCATTATAGTTGTAAATATATAGACTATGAAGTTGTAATCTCATATTATGAGTATCTTGATGTACAATCATTTCATATTTGGTGAATGAATAAAGTTTTTTCATTGACCAAAAAAAAACTATTGTGACCTGTCAAAGCACTCGCAATGGAGGGTAGAGGACAATCACACGATGATGGCAAGAGAAGATAGCATGGCGTAAGGAAAGACGACAAATGGAAGTGCTCACGAGAGTGAAGCAATCTGAAAGATTATTTGTTGAAGTTTCCCCCCTTTATGTTGACCTAAGGGGCTGTTTGGTTACACACTTTTTGAGAAAACTTTTTTTAAAATATCTGAAAATGGTAAATTTGTAATTAAAAGTTTTCCAGAGATTTCTGTAAATTGTGTTTGGTTCAACAAAAAATTTACAGAAATATTTTCTATAAAATATCAAAACCTACCAAATTTTACAAAAAATAATTTCCTCTCAAAATGAGAGGAAATCACCAGAAATCTGACACATACCATATTTAATTAAAAACCTACCAAATCTTGTTATTTTCTATAAAGTTATGAGCCATTTTCTTGTTTTGAACCAAACAAGAAAAATACAAAAAAAATAAGAAAATTGGTAATTTTTGATTTCTCAAAACTTTTCCTATAATTTTTTTAAGAAATACAAGAAAATCATATTTTAGGTGGAAAACATTTCCTATAATTTCTAGAAATTGAACCAAACACCCCCTAAGATGAAGCTTGTTCATCTTTTATTTGCCCTGGATAATATGGAGGTGTAAGAAGAACCATGGTCAAATCGAAGCGGTCACCGTGAAGCCGGACACGTGAAATTTTTTCCAATTCAATCCACTTTTTGGTATATCCAACAACTTAAGTTTACAAGAGCTTTACTATTTAAAATATTAGAAAAATTGATTGTTTTACATAATAATTAACAAAATAGACTGTTTTATAAGAGCTTTATATGTGTACACACACACACTAGTTGAGATGCACGTGCAATGCACGTTGTTGAATATCATGATTATTTAAATTGATAAAAAATAGAATAATAATAAAAAATAAAATAAAGTTTTTTGCATGATTGATCATCAACTCAATAATCTCTCTTTCAAATAAAATATTATCATTATTTTCTTTAACGCAGACTATTGCCACGTGATCTATTATTTGTGAGTTATAAACACATTGATCTAGTACAACATCTATATTTATTAGTATCTTAAAATCTTCAAAAGATGGGTGATCATTCAATTCGCAAAAAAATTTTGCATATGAATTTACTTGCAATATGCCCTTTAAACTTTTAGTTGTGGTTTAACTCATATTCACATTAATTTTTAGTTGTTGTTTTACTCATATTTATATTATCTATATTCTCATTTAATTTTATAGCTCATTCTCTGTACCATAGAAGTAAAAATTAAAGTATGAAGGATTATTTTCTTACAAAATTAAAGCAGGGAGATTATAATATATTTCTCAATGTGATCTAAATATAAAAAAATTCTTCGATGCAAGGCCCCTATCAAATCTTGCCTCAAAATAATATGAATAAAAAAATATTATTATAACTCACTTGCATGAGGCAATTGTATTGTATATAAGATATATACAATAGTCTCGTGTATTTTCTAGTTCTCATTGCAAAATATGTAAGAGTGGTAGTCGCATATATTTTCTGTCCTTAATTACTTTTGTAATTAACGTTTGCTAATTACACGAGACTATTAGTCCCGTTTATTTTAAAGATGATTTTTTGTAAAATCGATCACTTTTTTGCCAGTCTTGATAATGTGGCAAAAAAGGTTAATTTTGTTAATTATTATGTAAAACAGTCGATTTTGCTAATATTTTAAATAGTGGTCTTTTTAAAAATTCTCCTAAAATAAACTATTAATTCAAGATATGAAATGGATGAAAAGACCTAAACATTCTGGTGATTAATTGACTCATAAATAGAGAAAAGTAATAATTCAAATAAAAGTAAATTTAAATTGAATCTAACAAGACACTTCACCCAATGAAGCGAGAAATAGATCCAAGAAATTATTAAAAAGAATTAAAGAAACTAATTTTAAAAAATATGAGATCAAGGGATAGAGGAAGAGAAGACCTCACCGACATGAATTCTATTTCTCTCCGAATGTGACAATAAAATTGGTGGAGAATGAGCGAGGAGAAAAGTGAAGAGAATAGGTGACAAAGTGTGCATGCTTATATAATTAGGTTATTGAGATATTCGTCCTGAAATCTTAAATACATACATATTAGGCCCTAACATCTTTTATGGTCGCTGTTGGATCGGAAGTTTAGTTCTTTGCATTGATTTTGGATTATTTATTGCATTTTTTTTTTGATGAATTGGTAAAAATTTTGGAGAACTAGTCGATCAATTGCGTGGGAAACACATAGAAGATGATATTTTAAGTGTTAGTGCGTATATATATCGGATGCTTGAATTGACGGATATATCTAACTAGAGGCGTTGGTGTTATTATGAAACAGTTTTGGTTATTTAAAAAAAAATGTTTTGCTTTTTCCCCCAGTTTACGATTCAGCAAGAGTGTTCGCAGAAATGCACTGTTGGAAATTTACCAACTTTAAAGATTATAGCAAGCAGATAAATCCAAATAAAATAAATAAGAGATAAATAAGAGATAAGAAAACCAAGCCTGACGAGAACAGTCGTGTAATCACTGCCCTAGAAGATTGAGAACACGCCTATCCCCCTGGCGCAAATGGTTCTCTCCCCCCTAGCGGTAAAAGCCCCTGGAAACGACCGGCCTCCGTACTCGGCGAGAGTACAGAACTTCAGCTCAGATGAAGAAGATTGCCCAAAAAATTAATAACAAAATTTATAAAGGGGAAAAACAATTTTCTTTAAACCAGAGGAGAGGAGAAAAAACTTTATTTTTCTTATGTTTTAGAATGTGAATAAGGGTGTATTTATAGGGTTGAGGGAGATAGGATTTTTTCAATTTTCCGATGTGGGACTAAAACACAAAGGCAAAATTGCATTTTCTTAATAAATATCCAACACCCCCCCCAAAAGGCAATATTGACTGAAAACTCAGAAATCAATAAATAAATCAAGAAATCATAAAACAAATATAGGTTGGGCAACCTTTTGTATCATGAATTCGGGAGAGGTAGCTTCCGGCTTTGAACCTTTCCTTAGTGAGTTCATCGCCACCTGAGGGACATAATGGACTAGGCCTTGAATTAGGCCCCTTTAATCAGGTATTGATGAACACACACATAATACGCTTCATCTATTGAGCAAAGCGGGTTGAGCGTTAAAGGCCATGCTCACAATAAACCGACTCATGAGAGTTTCTAGGGGTTAGCCCAGCCCCCCTAACCGCGGCCATCACGGTTCCTCTCACGTAGGTAAGTCCTCAAATGGTACTACAACTGTTTATTTAATATCCCCCATAATACACACGTCGTTGGACTTATTAAGAGTAAAACTCAGCCTAGCTAGCTGTATCATAAGAGCATCGTCATCATAGAGAAGGGGTAGTAGCACAAGCTACATAGTGATATATGAATATATCTGGGTCGATGCTCCACACGAGTGTCACTAGTCCAGCTTGTTTCTACCACATTGAACCAACATTAGGACTACGTCTCCAAATAAGGGTTGAGTTGCCGCTGTCAGTGACCTCATCTATGGGCTTAACCTCATCTCCCTCGATGAATCCAGAACCACACTCCTGGATAGATCCTTTGTCAAAGGGTCAGCAAGATTCTTTTCACAGACTTTACAAAGTCTAGAATCACAACTTTGCCTAGCAGGTGTTGTATTTATTTATTAAGTTCTTATTTTATAATTAGTCCATCATATTGTTTGAAATTGACATTAGGTTATGGTCTATGATCATAAAAGATCATAGTCTATGTCTGAAGATGTAAACACATAGTGTTTGTGCAGATTAAGATTTGACTTTAATATCTGAACATTTCAAACTAATGCGGAACTAAAATTCTGTAGTTATGCATATGCACATACATGAATGAAATTAATAATAGATACATGCAGAGCATTCAAGAGAACAATATATTTCATACTTCATAATTCATATGCATAAAATTTTTAAAATTCTTCTATTATAAGAGGTTACAAATTGGTTGCTTACAAATGAGACCTTTCAAATTTAAATCGGTTGCCTACAAATGAGACATTTCAAATTTAAATTGGTTGTTTACAAAGGAGACCTTCCAAATTTATGTTGTCATTTTCTAGTACCACCTCTTATACAAATTTAAATTGGTTGTTTACAAAGGAGACCTTCCAAATTTAGGTTGAATCGGTCTTTACTGGAGAAGATCCGATGCTTATTGTCGCAGAGTGGTTTTGAGAAAATCTTTTGGGCTGAGGTACTTTCATATGCGAGCCACCTTATTAATAGGCTGTCTTCATCTGCGATTGAGGGGAAGACCCCTATGGAGATGTGGTCGGGAAAGCCAACACACGATTATGACCAGCTCAAGGTATTTGGGTACCCTGCATATTATCATGTTAGAACTGATAAGTTGGAACCTCGAGTTAGGAAGGCCATATTTGTAGGATTCAAGCGTGGTGTCAAGGGATGCAAGCTTTGGGATCCAGTTGATAAGAAGATTGTGCTGAGTAGGGACGTCACATTCGATGAGGCTTCTATCTTGAAGCTTTCCAGCTCTCATCAGGTGGAGAGTGACCCGACAGAGGAGATATCGCAGGTGGTGGAGATTGATGCAGCTCCACAGTGTCCAGATGGTGTAGTATCCATTAGAGTGCCGACTGAGGTGACGCCAAGCGAGCACGACGGTGATGCGGAGGATACGAGTACTCATGTGCAGGATCAGGGACCGACAGCTCACGTTCAGGATTCTATTACGGTTCGGAGATAGAGGAGAGACATACGGGTGCCAGCACGGTATGCCGACACAGTTGCATATGCACTTCCGGTGGAGAGTATCGATGAGATGATACCTATTACTTTCAGAGAGGCCGAGCAGAGTTCGGAGGCTGATTCGTGGCAAGTAACTATGCAGGAGGAGATGGAGTCTCTTCATAAGAACGATACATGGGAGCTTGTTGAGCTTTCAAAGAGGCGGAAGGCGATTAGGTGCAAGTGGGTATACACGAAGAAGGAGGGCATTGAAGGCACTCCATTGAGGTTTAAAGCTAGGTTGGTTGCGAAGGGCTATGCACAGGAGGAATGTATTGACTATAATGAGGTTTTCTCTCCGGTGGTAAAGCATTCTTTGATTCGGATTCTGCTAGCTTTGGTGGCACAGTATGGATTAGAGTTAGATCAGTTGGATATGAAGACGGTATTTCTTCATGGTGATCTTGATGAAGAAATATATATGACTCAGCCATTGGGATTCCGAGCTGCAGGAAAAGATAAGTTGGTTTGCAGGTTAAAGAAATCGCTATACGGTTTGAAGCAGTCTCCTCGATATGGTATAAGCGATTTGATGGTTTTATGCTTGGTCATTCGTACACTCGGAGCCAGTTTGATCATTGCGTGTATTTTCGCAAGTTGAGAAGAGGTGCATACATCTATTTGTTACTTTATGTCGATCACATGTTGGTTGCCTCTACTTCCAGGTCGGCTATAGATGAGTTGAAAGTTCAGCTTTCAAATGAGTTTGAGATGAAGGACTTGGGTGAGGCCAAACGCATTTTGGGAATGGAGATCGGTTGAGACAAGAAGAAGGACAGAATTTGTTTGACACATGTGACTTATTTGAAGAAGGTACTATAACGATTTCATGTTAGCATGGACACGAAGCCAGTTAGTGTACCATTGGGAGCCCATTTGAAGCTTTTAGCTGGTCTTTTACCGAAGTCAGTTGGAGATCGAGAGTTGATGTCGAGGACTCCATATGCGAGTGCAGTTGGGAGCTTGATGTATGCGATGGTATGTACGAGGCCGGATTTATCACAGGCGGTGAGCATGGTTTCGAGATACATGCACGATCCATGAGTGGGTCATTGGGACACCGTGAGATGGATTTTAAGGTATATTCGAGGTACGTTCAATGTTAGTTTGGTTTATGAGCGGGATACTACAGGTGGGCAGTTGTGCATTGGCTATGTTAATTCGGATTATACCGGGGATTTGGATAAGCGCCGGTCTACTACGGGGTATGTGTTTACTTTGACCCGTGCGCCGGTGTGTTGGAGATGCACCTTACAGTCTACGGTGACTTTGTCTACAACGGAGGCAGAGTATATGACGGTTACAGAGGCTGTGAAGGTGGCTATTTGGCTTCGAGGACTTTTGGAGGAACTTGGTATATCGCAGCGGTCCGTCACCATTCATTGTGATAGCATGAGTGCTATCTATTTGGCGAAGAATCAGGTTTTTCATGCGAGGACGAAGCACATTGACGTTCGTTATCACTTCGTTCGGGATGTTCTTGAAGATGGCGATGTGGAGATTGTGAAAGTCCACACGAAGGATAATCCGGCGGATATGCTCACTAAGATGGTTCCGAGTAACAAGTTTGATCATTATCGAAACTTATTGCATATTCGTGATTGTTGAGGCCGTTGATGGCCATTTGGATGAACTACGGGCGGCTTGATCCCTTGGGAGAGGGTGTACGTAGGCAACCACATTGGTGCAACCGAGTTTGGAGAGACGACACATTGGTACTCATGTTGGTGTCGGCTCAGTGTTGGGAACACTTCGCCGAGGTGGAGAATTGTGAAAATGGCGAATAAATTATGAAAAACGTGAAAAATAACCCAAAACAGAGTCCACCACACCCTAGTGTGGTGTCTGCCATGGGTGTGGCAGAACCTGCCCTGTCTGTCATGGGTGTAGTCTGCGCCACACCTTGGTGTGGCAGAATCTGTCCTGTCTGTCATGGGTGTGGTCTGCGTCACACCCTGGTATGGCAGACTCGTTTTTAGAATCCTAATCTATTTGGGATTGTGTTTTATTATAAATAGAACCACGTTTTTTAGGATTTCTTAAGGAGAGAAAATGAGAGAATTAGCATTGTTTTGATCACTTTAAGAGGGAGATATTGTGAGGGAGTTGAGAGCTTTGGTTAGGGTTATATTTGAGTGATTTTGTGAGTTGTAACCCGTTGTATTTCTCCTCCATATAGTGAAATCTCCCCATCCTCTCCCCATGGACGTAGGCAATTGCCGAACCACGTAAATTCCTGTGTTTGTATGTGATTTTGGTCGTTATTTTATGAATTGTACTCGTGTTTGGTTTTGGTTTTCTTCTCTCATAGCTCACCGACTCGTTTGGTTGTCGAGTACGCTTCCGCATGGCGCGCAACAATAACAAAATCTATTTCTGACTGTAACCTTTACTTTTGCCAGAATAACCTGACTTAAAATATTTGTTTGTGGATTATCTTACAGATGATGTCCAATCCTGAGCTTGTAAGATTAGCATCAGGAAGTATGAAGAATCTGAGGCCTGATGATCTGAGGCATGCTGCAGAGCAGCTAAAACACACACGAACCGAGGATATGGTAGAAATTGGTGAGCAAGTGGCTAAAGCGAAGCCTGAAGAGATTGCAGCTATGAAGGCTCATGCAGATGCACAGGTCTCTTATGAAATAAGTCCAGCTCAGATGCTGAAGCAGGAGGTTTTATTCTATCTCTATTAAGTGTGAATAAAAATTGGTTAGAATTGTCCTGAGTTAAGCTAGATCCGAGGCGCAGCTTACAGTTTGATTTGGGGGTTGGGGTTGGGGTGGGGTGGGGGGGCACATGGCATAGGGCCACTATTCATCTATGCATGTGTTAT
>BQKN01014551.1:0-24784 GCA_022839385.1 Asparagus kiusianus | reverse complement strand
TTAACCGAGGCATAAGCTTTAACCTCTAGATCTCAAGCGGATCAACGAGGTTCTGTTTCTATATCCCACGCGGATAGACGAAACTCTGCCGGATTCCACCGGAACGGATCTTGAAGAGTCGGCGGTCCACGGATATTAACATCCCCGTCACAGGCCAACAACCCACGCAAGCGAGACCGTACCAAACCGGGCTCTCGTGTTTATTTTCAGAAGAGTTGTAACCTTTTGTTTTCATTTTATTCTGTTGTAACAATCGAAGTTGTAACAGATATCAAAGCAATGAAAACAGCAGCTTTTACCGGAAACAGTTGGGTCCCGAGCTCGTATAGCAAGCAGTGAGCGATGCATCAGCTGCTCTACCTGAAATGATAATGGTCATCAAGTGAGCGAGAATCTTTCATTAATACCAATTAAGAAGGAAAGTCAAGGGCATAACAAACCTGCATCAAGTTCTTCTTGGTCGGTGTCTACGCCCCCATACTCCTCCTTAAAAGTCTCGTCGTCATCAGCTTTGCTGGGAAAAGAAGATTGGGCAGGCCTCTTCCCCTGCTTCCGGGCAAGCTCAGCCTGGCAAGCAACCTTCATAGCAGCCTGAACCAAGTGTTCGGACTGTAATTCTGAAAGACTCCTCACTTCTACAGACTCATGGGCAGAGAGGAACCATTTGTAGCTGAGGAAGGTAATCATCGGCTTGCGCTTATACGAGGGGAGAGCAAAATGGGCTCCGGTGCAGCACACCATAGTCCACAGCCATGCTCGAACGCCGTTGATAAGTCCTCCCTCAACCCTCAAACTACGGCTGGGATTCCCAACATATAGTTGGTCATAGCCGAACTGACGAGCAAAACGGCAAGGGAGATAAGGCTCTATATGGCACCGATTCTTCACCCGGAGAACAAGATATCCGACACGGATGTTCACCAGCCAACGGAAGCAACCGATGTCGAGAACAGTCCGGTCACTCCTGGGTTTCTCCTCGTCGACCAGCATGTCGCCGTAACGACCCGAGAAGTGAGGAAAACATTTGAAGAATTCCCAACTCTTGCGAACTTGGAGTTCTTGCTGCACATCACTGAATTTCTTTCCAAGCCACTTGCTCCTCTCCAACATCTGAATGAAAGGAACAGGAACGTCGACGGCACTGGGCGCCGACATCAGGTCAGGGCGGTGAAGAACGAGCCACGCCATCAGATATGCGTAGGGAAGCTCGACCTTAGGACACACAAGCTCGGTAGAAGGTTCAGAACCCGCCTGGGTAAAACAGTTGACCACACTCCTGAGACCGCAATGGATGCTGGCAACCATCGCTGGGAGCAGAGAAAGCTCCCTCCCGTAAGCTAGCTGAACTGCGGGGAAGAGCACCTCAAGAGGGAAAGCATCTGAAGCCTGGTACGGAACAACGCACTTCTTCAACCAAAGCGCAAGATAGCCTGCCAGCAGGGACCGAGGCTCGATAGACTTCCATGCGCGACGGAGAAACGAACGGAACTTGGTTCCCGCAGGAAAAGCTCCCTCAGCACTGGCGAGAGTATAAGAATGAGTCTCATTCTTCTCCATCAGCTCATTGATAGCAGAAGGGGTCAATATGCCTAACTCACGTAAAGGCTCTCCGGAATCACTCTCCAAATTAGGAAACAAGTAGAGAGCAAACTGCTTTAAGCTGATCCTCCTCTTCGTCTTCGCTGGAGGAGAAGTCTGGAGCAAGGAGGTATGATAGTGGCACGTGAGGTCCCAGAGGGTACCATACATATCGGGAGTATCTTTCTTCAACCACTCCAACTGCTGGTTAGAAGGAAAGTACTCCTGATATGGGCAATCCCCCATCGAAAGCCCGAAAACCTGATGCATCTCATATAGAGCCAACCCTAGCTCTCCGCCACTGGTCAAGAATGTGTTGCTATCAGGCATATATGTCTCTAGCAATGCCAAGAAGTGGCGGCAGCTGACTGGGAGTCCGTGCATGGTAGCTCGTATGGGCACATACAACCCACTGGCCTTCAAGTCCCTCTCCCATCGCCCTAAGACGTAACTGGTCAAGCGGGTCCACCACCCCTTGGCTAGTGAGGAAACCCAACCGTAGCACCTGTATTCTGGGTGAGGTAACCGTCTTCCAAGCTGAGCCAGACGATTCCTCACGGTAGGAGCAGCTACCGATACCTCGCCTGGGGGTGCGGTGTCAAGGCCCATGATCCCTGGTCGAAGACCACGGTTAGAATGATACCCGATGGAACCAGCACTCTTATGATGAGAGACGTATCCGCACTGGACGCTGTCGGCATCATCAGTGAGACGCCAAGACGTACGTCGCTCCACAGCCTGTCTCTCCAAATGGGTAAAAGAACATTGGCGAGGGATGGAGGGAATGTATAAAAGAACTCCTTCATCGAGGGTCAACCAGTGCTCCTCAGGAAGAGTCAAGGCAGCGGGGTCCTCGGTATGATCTCCAAACAGGAAGCCAGGCTTCTTTAAAGCCTGAGTAGAGATAGCATCCGCGGTAAAGGGAGCATCTGTGATGAGTTGGCGTAAACAATGACGCCCTCCTTCCCGTATCAAGCGACGTGACTCATCGGAACGATCCCTGTCGAACTGAGGTAGGGGATCGATGATCTGCTTGGCGGAAGCCGAGGAGAAGACTTCCCTGCTACAACCGGTAGGGACATGATGAGGAAGGCTACCCCCAGGAAACTCAACTGCAACAAAGCAGAGATGGAGTTAGAAAACCCAGCCTATGAAGATAAAATAAGCTCATTCACGGGATAATTGGTGAAGACGATTTCGAGTGCCCTACACCGGGAGGACGGTATACAATCACATAAATCACGTGATAATGTACACCAACCTATAAGGTGTAAGGCAACACGAGATCACCCTAATATACCCGAAGACTTGAATTGGCTAAGCAAAACAAGTCTAAAACCTTAACCCCCGTGAGAGGGGTGTCGGTTCTTCCTTCATGACCCGCGAGAGGTCAATCGGGGATACAGGAAATGTAAATTCTCACCCCCGAAGAAAGAGGCCGCTGAAGAAGACACCACGGGAGCCTCTTCCTCGCTGTGCTGCGAGTGGGAGCGACTCCTGGAAGGCCGAGAGCGACGCGGAGACATCACAAGTCTGCAATAAAAGCAATGCGTCAGGTATAATATAAGTCACGAAATATTAAAAAAGGGAAATTAAGCACTTGAACTGGAAATCCTATAAACAAATTGGATTTCATGGTTAAAGTCTAATTAAACCTACAAATTTCGTGCCCGCGAAACGATAATTGCCGTTTTCGCGGTGAATTTTGGTGAAATATCCAAAATACCCCCCGTGTTCAAGGCCCAAAGTCGGGTCAAAGACACGCGTGATTGGGGTCATGATCATCATAATCGATCATATAGCATCCCAGTTCCCCGCAATTTTGGTTAAATTTTGCAAATAAACCCTTTTGCCAAATTTAGCCAATTTTGCACAAAAGCCCCTCCACAAATTTCGGTTTAGTTCCCACGTACCTTTACCAAAACTTTGGTTATTGGCTTGTGGTCTAAACTCCTTAGATTTCAGCCCCAAATTCGTGGCCATTTTGCAAATAAGCCCCTCCAAAACTTTTAGGGGCTGTTTTGCAATTAAACCCCTCAAACGATTCTTTAATCCTCTTGCATAAAGCACCCCCACATTTCTTGGCCAAATGGACATAAATCCAAACCACAAAATTTCAGTTCCTTCTTTGCAAATGAACCCTCACAAATCTTGCAAATAAGCCCCTATAGTTTCGGCCCTTGCACAAAACCCCCCAAAAGCATAACCCTTATCCTACTACAAGCATAAAGGCGCAATCTTTACAAAAAATAGGAGGATTGTGGAGGGGATCTTACCCAAATCAAGAAGTGGATGAACCCTAGTTTTGAGGGCCAAGATCCGAGCTTTGGAGGGAGAGAATGAAACCCTAGTTGGAGAAGGTTATTCCGGCAAATGGGTACCCGCCAAAAATCCGAAATTTCTTGAGGGATTGATGGGTTCTCAAGAACAAATCAATGGAGGTTTGCTTGAAGAAGAAGAAGCACAAAAAAAAACCGAAAATGGGGGGAAGGGGTTCGGTTTTTAGAGCAAAGAATAGGAGGGTTTCTCTCTAGAATTTCAAATTAAAGGAGGGGGGACCATAAACAAGAGACAAGCAAGGAAAAGGCCAAACAAAAGGGGGGGACCACTAGGGGGGAGACACCCCTAGAGGTGTCTCGGCAAAACCGAGACACCCAACGGGTGTCTCGGCTTTGCCGAGACACCTCATGGGTGTCTCGGCAATGCCGAGACACCCCAAGGGTGTCTCGGCCTTGCCGAGGCACCCCGGGGGTGTTTGCCCGGGTTTTGACCCCCTACGCGATGTTTTGACCCCCCGAATGATTTTTCGATCCCCCGATGTTTCTGAAAATATCTATTCTTCGCCGATTGTTGATCATGTTGGCGGATTCCACAAGTTGACTTTCGACGATTTGAAACCCTAAGGGTGGCGCCGGTCAACGTGTAGCCCTAGGTCAACGCCATTCAACGCGTTGCAACAAAAAGTCAACCGTCGACGTTCTAAAACCCTAAGGGTGGCGCCGGTCAACGCGTAGCCCTAGGTCAACGCCATTCAACGCGTTGCGACAAAAAGTCAACCGTCGACGCTCTAAACCCTAGGGTGGACGCCGGACAACGCGTAACCCTAGGACAACGCCGGACAGCGCGTTGCGACAAAAGTCAACACGTGGCGACGAAAGTCAACACGTGACGACGAAAGTCAACCCAAGCAGTTCCAAAACCCTAAGGTGGACGCCGGTCAACGCGTAACCTTAGGTCAACGCCGGACAGCGCGTTGCGTCAAAAGTCAACACGTGGCGACGAAAGTCAACACGTGACGACAAAAGTCAACCCAAGCGGTTCCAAAACCCTAAGGTGGACGCCGATCAACGTGTAACCCTAGGTCAACGCCGGACAGCGCGCGGTGACAAAAGTCAACGCGTGGCGACAAAAGTTAACACGTGACGACAAAAGTCAACCCACGCTGTTCAAAGCCCTAAGGTGGACGCCGGTCGACGCGTAACCCTAGGTCAACGCCGGACAGCGCGTTGCGATCAAAGTCAAACGCCATTCAGCACATTGCGACAAAAGTCAACACGTGGCGACGAAAGTCAACACGTAACGACAAAAGTCAACCCACGCAGTTCAAAACCCTAAGGTCAACGTCGGACAACGCGTAACCCTAGGTCAACGCCGGACAGCGCGTTGCGACAAAAGTCAACACGTGGCGACGAAAGTCAACACGTAACGGCAAAAGTCAACCCACGCGGTTCGAAACCCTAAGGTAGGCGCCGATCAACGCGTAACCCTAGGTCAACGCCAATCGGTGCGTTGCAACAAAAAGTCAACACCTAGTGATCCGAAACCCCAAGTCAACACGATGTGACAGGGATAGTAAGTTCAAAAGTCAACTCAATGACACGAGCCAAACTCAACTCACCAGCTATAGACTCGCGATTCCAACGACGGCCAGACGATAAACGCAGCGCCGAAACAGCTTTGGTTATTCGACAAAGCACCGGATAAACCGAAAATCGAAGGAGCCAAGAGTTGATGCGAACCACAGGTCCCTTAGGCCGACTGAAGGCTGGACCAATCATATCCAAAGTATTACGGTCTCTTCTATAAAAGAAACAAGTCCGAAACACTTTGGAGGGGGTATCTGTAGGCGTCAAAAATTGCCGATAGGTCCCCACAAACAGCTCAGTGTTAACGAGCGACGATGAACGTCACTTCCCGGTTCACAAGAGTTCAAATGACGTCGGTAAGCGCCTGAAGTGAACCGACGGACTACGTGAGCCGACAGAACCTCAGAACAACGGGGATATGGACTGACCGGAAACTTCGTGATCACCGCAAACGGAGCAACGCCCTTCGTGAATCATTCATCCTACAGATGATTCAATCACCGGATCTTGTAGAACTCCTCGACGGGCTTCCAACACAACCGGAATCAATCAAATCCAAGCCCAGATGGAAGTACCACAGCGAAAACACCGTGGAGCGTCTCGGATAACACGAAACATCCCCGGGGGTGTCTCAGAAAATTCGAGACACCCCAAGGGTGTCTCGGAAATCCCGAGACACCCAGGGGTGTCTCGGAATTTCCGAGACACCCCAAGGGGTGTGTCGAAAAATCCGAGACACCCCAGGGGGGTCTCGGAATTTCCGAGACACCCCCCCCCCTCTCCTTGTGGCTATAAATAGCCCCCCTTGGCCTCCTTTGTGGGGGGCTCCTGATTTTGCTCTTGGCTTGGCTCCTCTCTTGATTTTTGGCCTTGAGCAAGATCTGAATTTTGAAGCGTCGAAGCCCTGCCGGAGTAAGGAGTCGGAGTTTTCAAAGAGAGCGGCGAAGCCCTGCCAGATCGAGGAGTGAGAGTTCTTCATCAACTTCTTCTTCATTCCCCCTTTCTTTTCCTTGGTGTTACCCTTCGCAGGTGACACTAAGAAGAGCTAGTGTCTCGTTTTAGCCGAGATATAAGCTTTAAACTTCTAAGATCTCACGCGGATCGACGAAGTTCTGTTTCTATATCCCTTCACGGATAGACGAAACTCTGCTGGATTTTCCCGGAAAGGATCTTGATCGACCGGCGGTCCACGGATATCAACATCCCCGTCACAGGCCAAAGACCCACGCAAGCGAGACCGCACCAAAACGGGATCTCGTGTTTATTTTCGATAAAGTTGTAATATTTTGTTTTCATTTAATTCTATTGTAACGATTGAAGTTGTAACAGATCTCAAAAAGAGTAATGAAAACAGCGACTTTTCCCGAAAACACCCCCAAAAAGGCGTTTCACCGTGTAACAACCTGGAGACACCCCCAAAAAGGTGTTTCGGCGTGTAACCGCTTGGAGACACCCCCAAAAAGGTGTTTCGGCATGTAAAACACCTTGAGACACCCTTGGGGGTGTCTTGGCGTGGCCAAGACACCCCTGGGGTGTCTTGGCTTTGCCAAGACACCCTTTGGGTGTTTCGACTTTGCCGGGACACCGCGGGTGCCTCGGTTCAGTCCGAGACCGTCCGCCGTTGTTCCGCCGTTGATTCGCTGTTGACTTGCCGTTGACTTTTCGTCCCAACTCGGATTTGAGTAATTTCGGATGCGTTGGAATTCTGACGAAGAGCTCTGTCAATCCCTATGGTTAGATTATCAGTGGGGGCGAACAGGACACGAAGGGCATTGCTTCTTTTGCAGCGGTCGCGGGGATCCTGGTCGGTCCGTATCCCCGTTGTTCTGAAATTCTATCGGCTCACGTAGCTCGTCGATTCGCTTCAGGCGCTCACCGACGTCGATTGAACTCTTGTGAACCGGGTAGTGATGTTCATCGCCGTTCCCTAACATTGAGCTATTCGTGGGGACCTATCGGTAATTTTTGATGCCTACACTGCAGACTGTTGTTTGATAGACCCAAAGACCCTTTCCGAGTTTATCATCTGAATCTCATTTGATGGAAGAGATGAACTCCTTTAGAAGCTTGATGATGGTCTTGTCGAATGCTTCGACTAGACCATTAGTAGCCATGTTGTATGACATATAGAAGCCACATCTTGGATCTAAAAACTTGAAGAATAGTCAACTGATAAATTGTGAACCGTTATCACAGGAAATCCTTCTGGGGGGCACCTAATCACTAGATGATGTGGTGTTTTAGGAACTAAACCATTTTAGAAGTCCTCACCTCCCTAAGCGGAATGGCTTTGACACATTTAAAGAAGTATTCGGTGATTGCTAGAATGAACCGGTGACCTTTAGTGGATGGTGGGATAATCAGCCCGATAACGTCCATCCCCTACATCTCAAACAATTGTGAGGCGACGAAATTAGCATGCGCGGCACTGGTTGGCATAAACCACTGCATCTGTGATCATTGTTAGCTAATAATAACATAAATGACAAAGTCTGTCTTAGAGTTTGGGTCTAGGTTGATGAGCTCTACATGTGTCATCGTGGGCTTCTTTGATTGCCTCTTGTGCTTCACTTGATTACAATCATCTAAGCAATATGCTATCAAATGATCTGTGATACAATGTCAGTATGGCGTAATCATAGAAGAAGTGGGAGGCTCTCCTTTGGAAGGAGAATGGTCACTTTGGATGGTCTGACAATTTGTCACGCGAGACATAATCAACGATTAGGTAAAGCTAATCATCACGCTCAAAACTCCCTAAGCATCAGACGCCTTATTAACTTCCAAGATTTGTTTAGGACAATATAGCTAGTGTCTAACATAGCTATGAGTGATGCCAAGGCATCAGCGTAAGTGTTCTCGAGGAGAGCTACATAGTCAATGTAGAAATCATCAAAAGAATGAGCAAGCTTCAATAGCACTTCATGATGGGGTAAAAGAACATGGTGTCATTGGTTGATGACTAATTTGGAATCGTCATTTGCTTTAATGTATTTTGTACCCATATATTGGGCCATTTATATCAATTATGAGGGCGTTGTACTCAGCTACACTATTAGAGCATGGGTTAGTAGTGAATAGGCTTGAGGAAGGATGTGCTCGTGGGTTCAATAAGCACTATCCCCACACCTACGACTATTGTTCCCTTATGGCTGCTTCGTGATGCAGTGTCAAAGTAAAGTTGCCACGCTTGGTGGTCTAAGGTGATATTCGCTTTGAACACCTCATTTGGAATGTCTTCGTAGAGCTTGGAAGACCCAGGAATATGACGATCTATAGGGAAGTTAGCTATTGCTTGCCCTGTTACTGCTTTTTGAGGTACAAATGTCATACTGAGAAAGCAGTATTCCCCACTTTGCAAGACTAGATTTTAAAGACTCTGGCTTTATCATGAGTATTTCGCAAAAGGTTAACTCCTGAAATGATGGGATGGATTGGTCTGTTAAGTAATATCGTACTTTTTTTATAGCAAAGACCTAAGCTAGGCACCATTTTTTGGCCAGATTATAGCAATGTTTGGCACTGATTATGGTCCGGTTGAGGTCCTAAATAGCTTACTCATGACCATTTTCATTCTTGTAGGCTAGAAGTGCTTGGAGAAAATGGTCCATAACCCTATCATAGATCAAGAATGATTTGCTTGATACTGGCATGGCTAGAATAGGTGGTTTTGTGAGTACTCTTTGATCTCTTCAAAAGCACTATGACAGGCATCGTCCCAAGCAAGCGACACCCCCATTTTCATCAACCTTTGGAAGTGTTGGCATCTTTCGGACAGATTAGCTATGAATATGTGGATGTAGGCTAGACATTCTTGTAAACCTCTCAGTTCCTTAAGGTTTCTCAAAGGTTGCATCTCTTGGATAGCTTTGACTTTCTCTGGGTTTACATGTATCACTTTTGATGTGACAATAAATCCGAGGAACTTGCCTGATGATACCCCTAAGAAAGACTTGGTTGGGTTCATCTTGAGCTAGTGTTTTTGCATAATTTCAAACAATGTTCATTGTCTTGCACCAATGCTTATACAAGATCGTGTTCATTGCATGTTGGTTGGTGGCTCCAGCTTTCTTTAAAAAAAAAGGGAATTATTGTATAACAATATATTTTCCAAGGGTGTTCTGAGGCTTGTGTGTTCCTAATCATCCAAATGCATCTTGATTTGGTTGTATCCAAAAAGTTGGCCATGAATCTTGAACCCACACGCATGTTGATCTTGACGTTTGTGATAAGAAGAAGTAAGTCATATTTTGGATAGGTAAGGCTGAGATCTCTAAAATTTATACAAATCCAAATCTTGTCATTCTTTTTTATCACAATAACAATGTTGGCTAGCCAATCTTGATGCTGATATTTATAGATAAGTACACACTCAATGAGTTTGCAAATCTATAGATTGAGTTGTTCCATCAACTGAGGGCAGAAGCGTGATTGTTGTTGCTTAGCCGGCTTTACAATAGGGTTAATATTGAGGTGGTGCATAGCCATCTAACCCAGGCATGTCTTCATAACTCAAAGTGAAGACGTCAATGTATCTCGAATAAGAGATATGAGTTTTTCTTTTTCAGCGTGCAATATACTCTCACTGATGAAGATGGGCTTGGGATTGGCTTCACCACCTATATTGACTTATGCCACCATCTTCAGTGGGTGGTTCACAAGGATTGAAGCGCGATTCTCATTGTGCCGCAATGTTTTTTGCCGAGGGATCATTCTTCAGGTCATCAAGTACTTACGATTTGTCTAGTTCCATCGTTAAGCTAAATGAAAACATGTTTGTGGTAAATCCTTCAAACATGGTGCCAATGTTGACATCAGTGTCCAAAAACAGACATGTTTGAAGAATTTCTTGGTAGATCCTCAAGCTTTTGTTGCATGTCTATTTCGTGAAAGATATATCCAAGCGTATGTTTGGCTAGATTGAAGTAATCGATGCTCTCGCATTTTGGCACAAAGGAGATTAACGGCACCCATGGCCCTTGGTCAAAATTCAAACATAGTTTTAGCGTGAAGTGTAGCCCTTTTCGTCATTATGTGATGGGATTGCTGGCCATAACGAGAAAACTCATATTTGTCATCTGAGGCCAGTAGATGCAGTTATGGTTCATTTTTCCCAAAGTTGTTTGGACATTGAATACTCCTTTTGGCTGGAACTACAAAGGTACAACCTTCTCAACTACCTATCTGTTGATGAGTCAAGTCTGACTCATTTATGAGCATGTACAAAGTCGATTTCAAAGCTAGCATAGACCACAAAACATTAGATTCTAAGTTTCTATGCTCGTAGCCTGGAGAACAGTCATAAGAAACTTTTACATTATCGTTAAAAATCCAATCACCCAGATTTTTGGCTAACTGGTCTATACATGGATCCTCCAAAGTAATTACAAGAGGTTCCATCTCCTAAGTAAGATCCTCGTTCGGGTCTAGCTTGTTATCTGCCTCATTTTCGTTGTTTAGGTTTTTTGAATAGCTATCGCATTCGTATGTTTTTTCTCATACAGTAGGGAGTTAGTGAAGAAGTTCTTCACTCCTTTAAAAGGAAGATTTTCAGCATAGACCCTTTTCAGAACCCCTTACTCATTAGCATACTTAAAGCATTTATGGAGAGTTGATGGGATGATCATGTAGAATAGATCAAAGGTCGTCTAAGGAATAGGTTGTAGGGCGTATCTATGTTAATGACACAACATATCACCTCCGTCTTTGTATCACCGATCTGACACTTAAGTTAGATCTTTCCAAGTGATCAACTATTGGTTGAGTTGAATCCAGAGATAGTAGTATCCTCGAGAGGTTGTAGAGTGGAATACCCAAAAAGCTAAGGAGTCTCTGAGGAATGAAGCTCAAAGTGGACCCAATGTCGATATGGATTCACTTGACATTTGTTGAACTAACATACCCAGTGTATTAGAGGGGTCGGTTGTGGTGATTGTCCTTGACGAGTATATCATCTAGAGTAAAGGTGATACAAGGCTTCTGCTAACGGCATTGGTAGTGCCTTTGATCTTCGTCTTGGTGGAACTCTGGTATGTGAGTGAGGAATGCCTTATTATACATCAACTCTTCCATCAGAGCTTCTCTAATATCCTTAGACAAATGTAGTAGTTCATGTGAGGTTATATGAGTTAGGATATTGACCAATTGATCTATATATATCATATCAGAATGGAAATTTGAGTCTAGTAGATGGTGGCTGCAACACCTTGCCGAACTGCATTTCTTTTTGTTCAGTGGGTTTGGGCTACTTGGAAGGTCCTGGTTGATCATAGTTCTTTAGGTAACCCTTATCAAAGCTCGTTCTTGCAAGTGTATTTGGATCTGGTTGAGATGCCATAGGAACCTTTTCTTCTTTCGAATATGTGATTGAGGAGTTTGGTAAAGGCTCCCCACCTATGATTGTAGAGATGGAATTACACAATTCCATCTTGCATTTGGATTTTGCACAGGGCACTTTCTTAGGAAAGTCAATGCTCATCTTGGAGAAGATAAGGATGGACCCACATCATCTCTTATATGATGGTTGTAAGAGGGATAAAGTCTTTGCTGTATCGACCTTGCTAATCATGATTGACTAGTTCTATTCTTATAGTAGGATTGGGAATGTCTCTATTTTGAGCTTGAGTCTCTTGCATGGACTCAACTGAAGAGTTACCATGTTAGCAGTAACCTTCTTTTACTCAAGTCGGAGCGTAAGAATCCGGGAGTTGACGAATGTTTGTAATTTATCCTTGATGATATAACAGTTCTTTGTCGGAAGCCCCAACATTCTATGGTAGAGGCAATAGTTGGGATCATCGATTTCCTAACCTCTTCAAGGAGTCAGGCTTTAGGAAGCTTCAACTGATTTCCCTTGTTAAGCACATGGAAGATGGCAATGGTGTGCGCATCTTTGAAAGAGTAGCTCCTTTGGGTACACTTTCAGGGTTCTTTCTTTTGATTGTCTATTTTTTTAACCACGATAGCAAATGTCTCTTTAGCTTTGGATGATTGTCCCTACTTGTTCGTATTTCCTTTGTGGTTGGAGTGGAGGTCAAACTTGAGTATCAGTTTTCAAGTATCATCTATGTATCAGTTTTTTAGTCGATCGAATTCTTAAATCGGTCGACCAAATAGTTTTTTCAGTCGATCGGTGAAACTTTTCAGTTGACTTGCCAGTAGCAGTTTTTACAGCATTAGTTTTGTTAGTCGATCAGTCGACCGACCAATAAATTCAGTCGACCGACCAATAAAGTCAGTCGACCGAATAGTGCTTTCAGTCGACTGATCTTGGTTTTTAGTCGACCGAGTCATGACTATCTATTTTGTTTACAGTAACGATTAGTTTATCAGTTGACTGATATATTCAACTAGTTGACTGATCATGCCTTTTTTTATAACGACAAGTTTTTGTTTGATCTATTTTGAGAGGCTATAAATAGCTCTCAAGACATATTTTTTTAGCGAAGAAAAATAAGAGAAGTTTCGCCAGTTTGTTTCTAAGTTTTGAAAAGATCAAGTGTGTTTTGTTTATGTGAAAAGAGTTTCACAAAGAGAAAGATCTCGATTTTGTTTTTGAGGCGCTCAAATCTCTATCTCTCCTTTCTTTGGAGAAGTTTTCTAAATCCTTTTTTTAGCTAACTTATATTTTGATTCTCATATATATATGATAAAAATGGGTATGCTTGGTACCAAGCACAAAAAGTTATGCTTGGTAATGAGGTGGCATAATCCTCCACTCATTCAAATGGTTGCATATTCTCATACACTCTTCAACCCATGTGAATGTGGTCCCTCATTTGAATGAGTGGAGGGGATTGTGCCATCTCACTACCAAGCACAAAATTTACGCTTGGTACCAAGCATACCCATATTTCTCTCTCTCTCTCTCTCTCTCTCTATATATATATATATATATATATATATATATATATATATGATTTAGTTGTGTTTATATTCTTTTTACTCATTGTTTACACACATAACCTCTTGAGTTTTAGTATTTTACATGAAGTATATTTGGATTGTGAAAGTGATTCATTGAGAGAGCTTTGCAATTCGTTCTCACTTGTTTAGAGAACAAAATCTTTATTCGTACTTATCGTTAAACACGTTGTAATACACAAGGACACTTAGAGGAGTGGTTGGAAAGAGACCGAGGTCAATTCTAAAAGGAGTGGGTTGGTTGTAAATCCTAGGGAGAGGTTGTAATTCCAAACACTTGAGGAAGGTGACACGGATAGTCTAACACTTAGAGAAGTGTAGCTTGTGTGATTAACATCGTATGAGTTGTAAAAGTTATCGGTGATCTTTGAAAACCGTTTGTGTAGATTTTGAGATATAGTGGAGATCTCCTTATGGTGAGGAGCGGAGATGTAGGTTGAGGGTTGACCGAACTTCGTGATCATATTTTATGTTTGCGTTTGCCTTTGGCGTACTATTCTTCTTTACATCTTGTGCATTTTTTATATCTCCTATTATCTCATTGTTTATTGCCTATTGTCGTGTTTATCCTTGCATAATCTTATTGTATATCATATTACCCTATTCCCCCGCAGGGTACTTTCAAGTGTAATATGCAAATATTCCTTATCAGTAAAAGATCTCAGATCAAATCAAAAAGCAGAATCGAAGATCGATCAATCAGATCCCCTTTTAGTAAAGAATAGTACCTCTATTTATAATGGTGATGAAAGGGTAGAACAATCACTTCGACCGAGCATAGGAAGGCGGTAAGTGGGCATGGGCTGGCGGCTGTATCAACACATACTTTACATGTATCGATCGGTTAGTGGATGAGAGATCACCTCAGCATTAAATGAGTCATGAAGTCTATCAGGACTAGAGGTATGATATGCTTGCCAAGCATTAAATGTGACACCGACGTGTTGTCAACAAGAGAGGCTCGAGGCTAAGTCATCCTTTAGCTTGGTCGAGAAGTAACACCTTTCGAGTAAACCTCGTGAGGAGTTGAATAACTGGTCGAGTGGGATCGTTGTGAGTTGTCTTCGACAAGAGAACCGATAAGTACCGATATTCAAGTCGACATAAGGATGTCGACTTAACGGGTTAGCTACGTCAGGATCCCTAGTTGTTTTGACCGTCAATCTGACTTGAGCGGTGCAAGTAAGAGGGACACCTATCCGTTGTTGGCAAAGGGTCATACTTTGACAACTGAAAACACCATAACGATTCTCCTTGTTATTTTCCATCAAATATATTTTAACAAAGTAACTATACCGTATAGGTGGATGAAAAATCTAGTTTAATCTCCTTATTGTAATCAATGTACCAACAATACATTTTTAATAACAATTATTGTCTGATCACTAGAATTATCAGTATTTTCTTTCCGATAACCTACCAATATGTTATTATTTATTCTAGATTCTAATTTACTCATATTTTTTTCTCTAATAAGAATGTGAGAACCCCAAATCTTTAAGCATTATACACTTAGTTTTCTTCCTATCCACGTCTAATATGGAGTGGAGGGAAATAATTTGGTAGGAATTCTATATAATAAATACAGTCTCCAATGCAAAACCCAAAAGAAAATAAGAACACGTACATTTCTAAGCATAAATATGACCATATCAAATAAGTTTCAGTTCCATCTTTCAGACAAATTGTTATTGTGATGAACTAGGAGGTGTCAAGTATTAATAATTCCATTTCATTTATAAATCTCTTAAACTCCTAAGAATATGAACTTGCCACCTCGATCAAATCGGATGAGTTTGATACTTTTATTAACTTTTGTTTTATCTTCAGCTTATATTCTTTAAACTATTCAAAAATATTCAAATTATGATGCAATACATAAATATATCAATATATAAATGTATCATGCATGAGTGTTATAAAATATGAATATCCAACCCTTGCTTTAACATTTAAAGGACCATATATATTTGATTGTATGACGTCAAGAGTACTCAGAGCTCTAGCAATTTTTCTAGAAAATAGTTTGGTCATGTTGTCTCTTAGACAATGTTCACAAGTTGAAAATCTTCTACTATTACTATATTCAGAGGATTGTCCTTCAACAACTTGTTGATTTTATTAATAACATGACTAACTCTTGTATGCTAAAGATAGGTTGTATACCTTGATACAAACTACATTTAAGAGATTTATTAGTTCGAATAATATTTATATAAGGGTTAAGATAACTATGAAAGATAAATAGTTTTAATTTCATAATAGTCAATGAAGGAATTTCTAGACTTTAATAGAAGTTCTATTTTACAAATAAAATAGAATAATCATTACTATAAAATTTAGAAAGAAAAATCAAATTTCTCATAATTTTGAGAAGCATAAAGACAATCTTTTAGTTTCATTTATGCCCTTCACTAAAATCTAGAGAAAAATTTCTCATTTATAATGCTAAAACTAAAACTTTATTTCTATTTTCAAAGTAAATTTTATAACTTCAAGCTTATGTCTTTCTTGTACTCTTACAACAATTTGTAAGAACATAAAGATAAACTAGAATCAATTCATCATATATAAAAGAAATCACACACATCGTTAGCGTCTATTATTTTCTGTAAAATAGATGGCACCTCCCATTTTAGCCAAGTAGTCCCATTATACATAAATATCTAGCATCTTTATGCAACATATAACTAGATAATAAATTTTAACAAGCCCCATCTTTGTGGCATTAGGTACGTTAAAACTATTATCTACTTTATATCTTTATGATGAAAGACCTTTAGATTTATATTTCTTTTCATGGATTCTATTCATGTATAAAACCAAATCCAAATCAAATTTGAACATGGATCAAACCGGGTTCAGATTGGTCCAAATTAACATATCCTATTATGAATAGGATTTGAGTTATGGGTCTAAAGTTATATCACGTCAAAATCCATTTAACTTGAAACCTAATTCTAAATGGGTCTCAGGTTTTAGAAGCCCGCTAAGAAAATACCCAATTCTTTATCTTCATCAACAAGATTTTAGCCTAGAGTTTGGGCTAGGATTTCTAGGGGAAACCATTGCCACCTTTGGTCAGGCAGCAGCGGTGGAGCGACTGCCATGGTGGATGTGCTCGAGGTTCTTCGTTAGTCTGTCCTATGCATCCAATGGTGAGACATGCTGACATAAGATCCTCATTGTTTTTTTGTGCAATCAAATTGCATTGTTGATGCCGCCATCTAACAGTTGATGTCGCTACCATCTCCACCACTCTTCCGATGGGTCGCCATCATCTTGATCAACAATGCACGTGATCAAGAATCCACCATGGATCATCACAAAACAATCAAGATCAAATCTTTGATGGTGAAAACTCTAATTTGATTTCACCGAACCCCAAAATTCATGATCCAATTAAAACTGAATTATGATCTTATCAAAAACACAAATTTGATCTTATCAAAGTTTTAGTTTAATCTAACTTCTTTCAATTTAGCAAATTAATATGAGATAAATAGTAACCCTGTAGTGAAATAACCCATCATAGATAGTAATCCAATTTTATTAAATAATATTTTGAGTTTAATCTTATGAAATAATAAACCCCAGATGATCAAAATATATTGTTTAATGATTTAATCTAATTAAATAATATGAAAATCATGATCAAATCAATACTCAATAAATGAATCTAATTAAATTACAAAGATCAGATTTCTAAACATGCTTTGATATCATCTGCTAGAAACACGACATATAACAAGGCGAAATATGCATATCGCAATAATTAATCAAAATAATAAAATTAGGAGAATACATGGAATGCTTTTTGATTTTCTATAATCCATCTCCTAACGTCTACCTAAAAAATTCATCTTCCAAGATCTATCTAAAAATTTCAAAGCTTTCTCAAGAGAAAATTTCTTCAACTGAAGTCCACCTATTACCGAAAAGGAGTAATACAAAGAGATAGGTTCTTGAAATTTTTTATTCTTTTATTTTTCTAATTTTTCATCTTATCTTCATAAGATTTTTTTATCTCTTCATAAGTGTTATAGTCTATAAATAACTAAGTGTTAATCTTCATTCGGAGACTAACACGTGCCCCCGCTCCACTCGACATATTTAGTGACGATCGACAAGCTACACATGTGGTCGACCCAATAGACCAACAACAACTTGCATAGCCGACTAAATAGATGTTGTTTGTCGGCCTACATGCCAAATCAAAGCTATAGGCTCCCACATTCGGTCTGTCATTCCAGCCAACACCTTGTGTAGTCGACTAAAAAGGTGGTGTTTATGGGCCTTCAGCCAAACGACTAGAGAGGCTGTGTGTCCTCAAACCTCCTACCGACATCCAACTACTCTCACCTTAAATACGCTGTCAGAGTCATCATTTCTCTAGCTCCTATAGTCTTTATGACTCATCGAACATAGTCATCACTAAGCACCTATTGTCGACCTCGCAATATAAACGTCTGGTTGACTCACCTTCTTCAGCGGTCGATACCTTTACAGTGCCTGTCGATTCAGCTACTCGTCTAGACTTGACCAAAGTTACCTATCTGCCCTTTAGATCTACTATAAAAGAAAGTTGTGCAGCCTGAAGTAACTTCTTCTGTTTCCATGCAACTCGGAACTTTTCTTCATCATTTATTTCTTATTTTTCATTCAAGTTTAAACACTAACTTGATCATCGGAGGAGCAACCAGAGACTCTAACTCCACCCACTCATGAGTTTTTCATGTGCAGGAGAGAATGTCGGGCTCTAGAACCGGCCATCTGAAGGAGTTTGAGAACCCTGACACCATTATAATCCATAGATGAACCCCATGTTCGATACCTGACATCAACAACAAGGCTACATATGAACCCTATTTATAGGATTAGACTAGCCTTATAGATAACAAATTATAAACGAGTTAGAATTATTCAAAAACTCAATCTATAACGATTAAGATAAATTAGAACTGTATTGCATTTACCACTACTTCTAATGACATTAGTGAGACCAATTGAGTTCTATATCGAAAACCAATTATTAACTAAATTAATAATTTTAATTTAATAATCAATCCCTATCCAACCAACTGTTCATAAATCCTCTTCCATAATATAAGATTAATTATTTAAAAATAATATCTTACAATAAGTCCCCTCTAATATTATTTATTTTAGGTAACTCTTTTTTTAGCAGGACATTTCATCTATTTGCTCATGCCTAAATTACAATCCCGATGAACATAAATAAAAACCATTTTGAAACATCAAAATATTTTATTTTATAAGAAAATAAATTTACAAAAAAATATTTTCCAAAACCACTCGTTGGCGGGATTTAATAAGTTCATGGAAATGCGTAACAAATTAACTCATCAAACCATACTAAATTATTAAATCGAAAATGATAATAGCATCAAGTCAAAGGGACCATGTAACAATCTGAATTCTCCATCTCCTAGTTGACTTCTTCAAGAGAATTCAAGTACGGTCTAGTGCTACACACGTAACAATATGTGCTTATGATATACACACGGGAAATCTTCATTCCTAATGGTTGAGAGCCACCATCATATCTCATATGTTAGTGTCATGTATAATATAATAACATGTTATAACTAAGTTATTTTTTACTAGTTATAATTTAAGCACAAGTTTAAAAAATCTCTAAGTTAGATCACATCTCCAAGCAAGCGACAATCATAGTGCATGATCTAACGAAATAATTTTTAAGGATATATAACAATTATATAAACGATATCCAAACTATATGTGCAACAATAAAATCTTTATTAATATTCAAGAATATTACATAAAATGTATTGAAAGTTCATGCACATTTTATTGCTATTCTAGCACCATCTTCTCAATGATTGGTTATTTCTTGATTACAACTTTTATTTGTTCTTTGAAGCAAAGCTTTTTTGACAAATTTTTTAGCTACCCGTATTAAAGTAAGGCGACTTGCACCCTCATTTATTCAAGGAGAAATGCTAGCCACAATCACGAGTTCATCGCACTCGTGCTGTGGGTGCACTCATGTTGTGGCTGGGACATGTGCCTCATATAGGGACATGTACGGACACATGTCCATACTACAACGCGAGTGCAGTGCACTCGCAACTATAGTTAGCACTCTCTTATTCAAGAAGTGACTACTATTGATTATTTTTAAGATATGAATACTAAAAATCTAGATTTAAATCTAAATCTATAAATTGAAATTTTGTATGTTGTCTTTAAGTGAAGTAATAAACACAAGTTATCTAGAAACAAAAATTCCTTGGGAATTTTAAATCATGTAGCAAGTAGTAAAAATCTGTGCTAAGTTAAACTTACTCTATAAACAACGTGCTTTCTTTTTAATCAATTTAATGGGACCACTTTATCAAACCCAGCTATACATAATTTTATGACCAGCCATACTCAAAGCAGAATGCAGGCCTATCCTATCCTACAACGTTGGTTCCCTTTTCCTTCGTGAGTTGGATACAGTCATACAGGTCAACCACAAGTTGGCTAAAATTGGTGTTTGTATTTAAACAAAATTTGTTAGCATATCTTGGGTGAAATTCCGTAGGTTCTCCAGTCCATTAAAAATTCCTCAAGATTCATTCTGAATGCAGAGAAAATATATGAATAATAATGAGAAACTACCGCCTTGCAGGCCTAACCTAGTATCATTCAATGGTGTAATTTAATGTGCCAATGTCTAATGCTAGCTTTATTGGTACCAAATCTTGCCTGTTAATGTAATGACAAAGGCAAGAAGAATTAAGGCTAAATATTGGTTTTTCTTTACTTTTGCCCTTTCAGCTTTTGGCAGTACATGAACGATTATATAGTAGTACACGAACGATTATATAGCTGATGGATAGCATCTCATTATGCCATTATTCTTCATTGAACCTCGTATTATTGTCCTCATTCTTTAAGATGCTGAGAATATAGTTGCTATTTTAATAGTTGCCAAGCTAGTTTAGCTAACTCAGTTATCTTTATTACCCCCAAAAAAATGAAATGTAAAAAACTGTCTATTTAAGCTAATTAGAAGAGGAGAAATTAGAGAGAGATTTTGGGGTCTTATAGATGTTGAAGTACAAAATTATAACCCTCAATCCTTAGCAAAACTTCATATTTTGAACTAGTGGTAGATGTTTTTGACATGGAATCATTAGGAATCCCAATTCACATACCACAAATTTAAAGCAAATTTAGAGTCAAAAGAGAATTACTGATGTTTTAAGTTCGAGTCTTGCCTCGTGGCAGGCAATGTAATCATCGGCAACAAAGTAGGAATTTGATGATGTTTTTGGGGGCATTGCATAACCGAGCTCATTATCAACGAGAGACAAGTTTATTGTTATTATTATTATTTTCTCTCATGATTACTCAATCGTACGGGACACAAGAGTTACCAATATAAGTTAATATTGTTCTCATGGTTAAGTGCTAAGAAAATTTAATGACTTTAGGTACGGAAGTATATATATCCTCGTTACGTCTGGCTTTCTGTAGTTATGACTGAAAAGAACTTAAGACAGGAAGCTAACACAATCTTTTTTTAACCACAGACATTTGTAGTGAGAGTATGAGACCAAGCCATCAACAACCACAATAGCGCCTAATGCATTTTGAATTATCATCTCTATCTGCTGCTAGCACTCATTTTCCTTTGGTCCTAAAAAGTAGCAACAGAAATCACTGAAGAAAAGAAGATAATTTCCGTGCAGAATCAAAAGAAGCGGAGATACTATAGAGGGATTCAAGAGAATGAAACCCAATAAAACCCTCAGCTTTATTTGCCAAAATTCAATCACATACATCATCTTTGCAAAAAAATGATTGAAACAGTTGAAACATCTCCAGTCAAAATTCTTGCAGAATTTGCCCGTATCAACCATCTAAACACCAAAATTCAACGTCCTAAAAAAACAAATGTGTGATTTACCAACACCAAAAGAAAACCATCACAAACCCTAAACCCAATCATTGCTGAAGGAACAAAGCTATAAACCAATTGAAGCTGTACATATCAAACAGTTGAATGAAGCCTTCCGCCAAATCTTTGCTCCCCATGTCATTCAATTTTGAGAAAAAGACCAATTTAAGCAACATATTCATTTTCAAGAACCGGTTGAGTTCGTGTGCCTGCAGCAACCGGTGCCTGACTTGCCCCAACACGAGCCATTTGCAATGACTCGCCCACCTCTGCCCTTCTCTCCATCTCGGTCACCTTCGTGTTCATAGTATACCTTCGTATCCAAACCAGAAGCAAACCCAAAAGAACCAAACCGATGAATCCACCAACTGCAGAGACCACAATCTTCCACACCCTTGACTTATGGGTCTTTTTACCACTAGGAGTTGGAACAGGACCAGGGCTTGGAGGAGGAGCTAACCCAGTGACATTCACGACTATGGAGAAGTGACCTTGCCTATATGTGGAACATATATCAGAAGATACCAAGTCTCTGAACTCTGGCAATCCATCCAAATCAAACCAAACACACTGAGCAGTTAGCCCACTAGGAACCGGTCTCACATCCGTGAATTTGACAGTAATAGGTGATTCTGAAGCTACAACATCAAGCTCATCCAAGTTGGTAGCCGTAAGATCCGAAGCTTTATAAGCAAGCAGACCGATGACCGGAGTGAGGTATGTGAAGCCAGGTAAAGGATAGTAGAAGGATGACCAATTTCCCAAGTTTTGATACACAAAGGCAAGCCTAGTTACATAAGGTTGAACGATAACTCCCATGGGCATTTGAAACTCGTTGTAGCTCGCAACTCCTCTTGTTCTTAAACTCCCACTTCTCAGCCTAATAACGGCAAGCTTAATGCCTGTGAGGTTTGAAGGTACATTAGCATCATAGATTGTGCCAGTGTGGGGATGATTGAATGCTCGGTATGCATAGTCTTGAAGGAGTGAATCCAATTCTCTTGAGGAAGTGGTGGAAGGATTGCGAGATTGGGATTTACCTTGTTGACATGCAGAAATAATTGTGATCAAGGTGACAAGAATTAAGACATGATGGTTTCGCCAAATGTACTCCATTGATGGTCAGAAGAGATTTAGCGGGAAATATAATCTCAATGGTAAGATCGCTTTGTTCACTTGTGAAATCAACGAAGGGATCTATTTAGCTGTTGATACCAAAAGCTATATAGCATACTTGGGGCTTTGGGGTTCTTCAGAGAAATTTTAAGTAATGGGGTTTCCACTTAAGTCACATTCAGCAAAAACTACCATACAAACACTGGAAAATGAGAGAGGAATCTGACATTTCTCGAAAAAATACCTGGAAATATTCTATAGCTATACCTCCCAAAAGACGTTGTGTTTTACTTCAATATTCAACAATGCCTCTCTTTCTCAACGAAAATCACGAGAAAAAGCTCAAAGAAGTAGTCCTTCAAATCGACCAGATTATCACCCTTCTCCAACAATTAAAGCGAAGCAAAAAGCTCAAACCTTTCAACTTATAAAACCTCTGGCAGCGCGATACAACCTTAACAGCTCCAGCTCACCCATAAATAACAAGAAACATCGAAATCTTTTCCTAGAAAACCTTAATCGCGACGTAATCGCAGTAATGCTCGTGAATATAATCAAAATTGGAGCATTTAATATCGCAGATTTCGCGACGCATGGACAGTGAATTCGAACCAATGGAATTCCTCTCGCGATTAAAGGATAAGATTTCGGAATTTTAGGGATAGAGATTAAGAAGAAACCCTAATTTCTTTATTTTCTTTCTTTATTTTTTGAGAATATATGGAAGAAAAAAGAGAAAGGAAAATTAAAAAAAAATCACGGGCGTTGAAGTACAAGGAATAAAAACACTGATAAACCCCACTGGCATTAGGGAATGACGATAATACCCCCTCTCTTTTGGTACATGTGGACGGCAATGTCACCGTCAACCTTTCACGCCGTTTACTTGTCTCTTGAGGGAATTTTGCTTTGAAGTCCTCTTTCCTCAACGCCCTGAGTCCTTACAGAACCTTTTGTGATGCGAGGTTTCGCGAGTTTTGGAGAATGTTGGGGGCCTTTTTGCATGTTACTGTTCTACACTTGGTCCTGGCGTATTTCGTCGCCTTTGACCGGAAGACGTGAGGGCATTTTCTATATAAACCGTTGGGCAAAATAGCCAGATTGGTATATTTTGTAGATACTAGGTGATAGAATGATACAAAATTTTTAACTTTTGTCAAATTGGTATATTATGTAGACTCTGACGTTATATACCCCCTAAGTTTGGCCGAATTGATTTTTTCTGACCATTTTTCTTACGTGACAGATCACGTGACTCCGACGTGGACTCCAGCGTGGACTCAGACGTGACGGTATTAAGTGGGAAGGAATCGATGGGCTTCTGTAGAAAACTCCAGAAAAAATAATCCCTCCCATTCTCTGATTCCCCTCTCTTCCCCTGAACCCCATAGCTGTCGACTTCCCCAATTTTACAGACGATCGAAGTGAATAGCTTTCATCTCCATTATCGTCTTTGGCGCGGTGGAAAAGATGAGTGCAAATTTTATATCTTTGAAACTAATTAGGGTAGATTTGATGCGTTGAAATGCATGGTTGAAATTAGGGTTTTTTATTGTGATATTGTAGATGGGTGTCCAAATCTTGGTTAAAATCAAGGAGGCAATTTCCCACTTGGCTGGGTTGAAGATTATGTTAGTGGTAGATTTGATGTCATATTTATGGACAAAGGTGATCTGAATATAGAAATACTGATGGATGTGGTTAAAACAATTGGGTATAACAATATCAAATGCCTGTTCTACTGTGTTCCTGGTGTAGGAGTTGAAAATGGTATATTGAGGTCTCTAAACAATGAAAAATCCTTAATTGAAATGTTAGTGCATGCGGAAATGGTAAAGGCAATTGAAATCTTTGTTGATTATGCCATTGATGAACCTGCAGAAGTTATTATGGAAGATTGTGATGTGTTGTTGTTGGAAGGTTTGAGTCAACCAATTGATGAATCAATAACTCAACTAGTTGATTCTGTTTGCCTCATGTTTATGAGCCTACTCCGTAATCTTGTTTTGATGATTATAAACAATTCCTAACAACGTGTGTCGAGTATTTGCATTTATTTTGTTAGATAATCTACATAAATAACCATGTTGGAGGTTGGATGGAATCGAGCTTTTACGATCATATCTAATGGAGGTTGGCAGAATAGTAGAGTGAAGCAATGTGATTCGAGTTAAAGATTCAAGTTCAAGCTTCATCCGCAGGTTTACCAAGAAGAGTTCAATGAAGATCTATCAAGCTTGGGTAAAATTAGTTTAGGTGTTATATTATGTGTGTTTAATACTTTAAGCTCAATCACATACACACAAATAAGTTTTGGTTTCTTTTATATATATATATATATATATATATATATATATATATATATATA
>BQKN01014548.1:0-25177 GCA_022839385.1 Asparagus kiusianus | reverse complement strand
TTTTTTTTTTAGGAAATGGATGGAAAGGAATGTTTAATGAGATGAGATGAGTTGTCACAATATTATTGGATGATGTGTGTGATTTTTAAAAATAAGATAAAATGAGATGTGATGAGTTGGATGATGTGACACATTTCTTGTGTTTGGTTTATTTTTAGGGGCTGTTTGTTTGCCAAAAAAAGGAAGGAAATCAAGGAATAGGAAAACTATTTCCTTAAAAATTGTGTTATGGTTGTTTGGTTGGCTAAAAAAAGAAGGAAATCAAAAAATAGGAGATGAGATGAGATGAGTTGTCACAATATTATTGGATGATGTGGGTAATTTTTTAAGAAAAGTTGTTTTGAGGTTGTTTGGTTGGTTAAAAAAGAAGGAAATCAAAGAATAGGAAATCTATTTCTTATAATAGGTTCTTCTCTTGTGTTTGGTTCATTCTTAAAAATAGGAGATGAGATGAGATGAGATGAGTTGTCATTATACTATTGGATGATGTGACCCACACTTAAGGAAATCAATTTCCTTATTTTTTTGGAGGAAATGGGTGGAGATGAAATGGAGATGAGATGAGATGAGTTGTCACAATATTATTGGATGATGTGGGTGATTTTTAAAGATGAGATGGGATGGAGATGAGATGAGTTGGATGATGTGACCCGTTTCTTTTGTTTGGTTTATTTTATTGGATGATATGAAATGAGTTGTTGGATGAAAATAATATTTTATTAGATGATGTAGATGAGTTGTTGGATGAAAATAATATTTTATTAGATGTTGTGGGTAAGTTTTAGGGATGGAAATGGTGGAAATTGAAATTTTGGAGATTTCCAAGCTCCAATTTCCTATTCTTGGGTTTTTGGAAACCAACCAAACACCCCCTTAAAGATAAGAAAGGAGATGAAATGAGATGAGTTGGAGGATAAAAATAATATTTTATTAGATGTTGTGGGTGAGTTTTAGGGATGAAAATGGATAAAAATATTATTTTATTGATTTCCTTGTACCTATTTCCTTTTCTTGGTTTTTAGGAAACCAACCAAACAGCTCCTGAAGGAAAAGATGTCAGGGTGATGCCATTGCCAGGATCTCCACAAGGGTGAATCATTAAAGGGTACGCACTTTACTTTGAGAAAAGGAATAAATAAATAAATACGTGATTGAAATTAAAAAAACAAAACAAGGTGAGCGGAGTAGCTTCACTTGTGGGAGTTGGAGACAGCCTAGAAAAATGGACGTCACGTCAGGGTCTTGGCCGACCAGACATGAAGTCGTGGCAGAGGTCCCTCGCACTTGAGCGCTTCTCAACACAGCTAAACATCCATGCGTCTGCAAATAAAACTTTGGATCTGGACCACCTCAATCATGTCAGGGCATATAAAAATTACCTCAGTCTGACCAAGGATGGCGATCAGTTCAATCTGAAACAGAATTAGGGCTCTACCGATCGAGTCCGTCAGGATTAGGATTTTGGACTCGTGAAATCTTAGACCCGATATTAGGGAAGACAGAGTTATTATTTTAAAGCCCCTTCAAATATACCACAACAAGAATTTATGATAATCATAAGCATTGAGAATTATGTTTTGTACAAGTATTTATTCATGGATCAAAATATGGACTAGCACACAAATTAAATGTATGCATTCAATGAGCGTCTCGTAGTACGTAGATTCTTGCCTAGTGACAAGAAGAAAGTGTTGTTGTTGGATTTAAATCTAATTAAATTTATTTGTAGGCGTATGTGATTAATCTTTGTGTATTGTTATCATTAAGGATAACCTACTTAAAGTGATCAAGCAATTTGGATTAATAAGTATTTAAATAAATCATGGGTTAAATGTGCAGATACCAGGTTGTAATTGTGATTTGATGATGTGTCAAATTATAAATATATAACACCTATATATATGGGGTTATGGTCCCTAATCTAGGGTTAACCACTCTCATTCTCTTATCCCCATCTAAAAAGAGTCATAAGGGAGAAACCCTAAAATTAGAAGATCATCAAAACTCTAACTCAAATCCAAGCAATAGATTCAAGTTAGCTTCCGCTCTTGTTGTTTAATCTCTATGATTTAATCACGATTAAGGATAGCAAGTGGTATCAGAGCCACCCGTGATTAATTCTTAGGGGTTTAAGATTTTAAAAATTGTGTTTTTTGATATTAATCTGCGGTTTTTCACAACTGTTCACGGATGAACAGTAAAAATTCATTTTTGTTTGGTTTTTTCTTTTAATATTCTGGATCTGGACAAGTCTTGGATCCAGTTGTTTGAACTGGTTATGAATTAAAATCGAAAGCAAAATCAGTTTTTGGATTCAGTTTGTCGTCAAGCGCCACGCTCCTCGCCGGTGATGTTCAGCTGGCGACCTTGCTGTCAATTGAAGACGGTGGCGGCAGCATCAGGAAACCCTAGGGTTTCAACCCTAGGGTACAGGAGCAATAGTGGCGGCAGCGGCCATCTAGAACAAACCCTAATAGATGCAGGAATTAGGGCGAAAGGAGGAGGTTACCTCGACTTCAGGCGAACTTCGAGCTTGAAAGCTTTAGCGAACTTCCGTTTGCTTCAAACGAGCCTCGTGCTAGATTCAAACGAACCTCGTGTTCGTTCTCAGCGAGCCTCGTGCTCAATTCAAATGAACCTCGTGTTCGTTCTCAGCGAGCCTCGTGCTCAATTCACTCGAACCTCGTGTTTGGAATCGGGCGAACCTCGGGTTCAACTCAAGCGAGCTTCGGCTTGACTCAGGAGTAGTCGATGTTCGTTGTAGGCGAGCTCGACCTTCGGATCTCAAGTTGAGCGAGCTTCGTGTTCGCTGCGGACGAGCTTCGGTTTTATCGAGCTTTGGCCGTTAATTTCAGGCGAGCTTGAGATTTTTTTTTCTCGTCGGCTCATTTGGGATTTGATGAGCTTCGTCGGGTTTAAGAAGAACAGCAAACTTTAGTTCGTTCTCGTCAATGGAGACATAAGGGAACTTTTCTCAGGCCGAACCCCACTTAACAATCAAGTTATGGCCTGTGAAAAGTTTTATGTTTATGGGCCCTTTTGTTTTAATTAAAGTTGTGGATTATTTATTCAAATAATTGTTTAAGTTGAAGGGCCTTGTTTAATTTGGGACAGGTTGATTTAAGGATTGTTTGAATTCTCAATTAATTTCACTTGATTACTAGGCCGGAAGTTGACTTATGTGTTGGGTCTGGACTAGTCAAATAATTAATTGGGTTAAGTACATATTAAATTATGGGCCCTCTTTGGTATGTTTAATTTAATTAAATTAAGTTATGGGACCCTATTTAAGCTATGGAAATTAATTTAATTTGAATTAAATTTGGTAGTTAATCAATTACTTAATTCAAATAATATGACACTAAGGTATTATATTTGTCTCTCATTCCAAATGATTAATTGAAACAAGAAGTTACCAAAGTAACCTCTCTTGTGTAAATTGTTCATGATGGATGTTATATAGTTGTGTGTATGTTTTTTGTGTAGATATTTAATCGGTCCAAATGAAGGTTAATATTTATTTAGACTACATACACATCTGTGATGATAAATGTGTGACAATTATAAGGTTCACATGTGAATAATGAATCGATACAAAGATAGTTTCATTATTTGATATGAGTTATTGTCAATGTTTGATCATTGCAACAAGGTATCACCTACAAATTAATATTAATGTCCAAAGACTTTGATACTAATATTGTGCCAGATATCTTGAGATGAGATTTGTCATTATTTGAATTTTATTGATTACTAATTATAGTTAATAATGTAAGTATCTTTTGTTTATTTTAGCTAATGCATCTGCTGCAATAATTTCTGCTAACATCAACTCAATTCCCATACTCAATGGGACTAATTTTAAGGTTTGGAAAGAGATCATATTAATTGTTCTTGGCTGCCTGGATCTAGACCTTGCATTAAGAACTGAACAACCCCAACCTCTCAATATGGATAACACTCCTGATGTTAAGAAGGAGTATGAGAAATGTGAGCGTTCAAATCGTATGAGTCTTATGATCATTAAGCGCGGTGTTCCGGAAGCTTCAGGGGCATAGAATTCGAAGGGATTACTAAGGATAAATATTTCCTTGCCGAAATTAAGAAACGTTTTGTAAAAAATGATAAGGTAGAAACAAGCACGCTTTTAGCTCGCTTGATTTCAATAAAGTATAAGGACAAGGGAAATATCAGGGAGTACATTATGAAAATATCTCATATTGCTTCAAAACTTAAGATACTTAAACTCGATTTTTGTGATGAGTTACTGGTGCATCTGGTTCTCCTGTCTCTTCCTACACAATTCAATCAGTTTAATGTCAGTTATAACTGTCAAAAAGAGAAATTGACTCTAAATGAGCTCATTTCATATTGTGTGCAAGAAGAAGATAGGTTGAAGCAAGATAAGACAGAAAGTGCTCATCTGACTTATGCCTCTAAGGATAAGGGCAAGAAAAGAAAGAATGATAATAAAGCTGTTAAGGGTCCTATTCAGAAGAAACAATATAAGGATGATCAGGATTGTTTCTTCTACAACAAATCTGGACACGTAAAGACGGACTATACCAAATATCACACTTGGCGTACTAAGAAGGGTATGTTCCTTACTTTGGTCTGTTCTGAGGTTAATTTAGTGTGACGCCCCTAGGTTCACACAAGGCTGCAGTCTAAGTTAAAACCAGAAATGTCAAACCAGCCATGCACCCCACCGTGTAATAACATGTTTCACCATCACAATTAACATCTCTCTAGTAGAGTCAACAATAGGTGTAGGTACAAGACAAGTAAAAGGTTTTACAACAGAAACTTGATGAAATGATAGAACATCAAATTAACATATCTCATCAACCGAATAGCTAGAATACATAGTCAAATCTGAAATGAATAATGACAATCTAGAGATCTCAACATGTCTCAAAATACATAATATCTGGTATAGGAAAATAAGGCACACAGCCTTTACAACTCTAGAACATAAACCTCTCTAGTCTAAAATGTCTCAAGTGGAGTACAAAAATAAAATACATCTAATAAGAGGATAACGGGTACTAGTAAGGGTCGTCCTCAACCTGCGACTCTCCGGGCTCCTGGCTCGTTACCTGAAACGGGGAGGGACAACGAGCGTCAAAGCGCTAGCGAGCAACATCACAACCAACCCCAAGGGATAGGGCTCGTTGTATATAAAAATACAGTTAATACAATATAATATAAATCATTTACACAAACATTAACGGGTTTTAGTACTTAGGGAAATACAACACGAGCATAGGTACGTCGAGCGAAATAATCCAAACAAGGAAATTCTCATGTATATACCTTGTATCTCAAATTGTAGATCCCTAAATACAAAACCCGTAGTTGGTCACAAGAAAGATAAAGAAAAAGAAAACATACCCATCTCTACCGATAACATGAAAATGAAACGAAGCTACAATAGGTGTCATGTTCAACCTAGGTAGCTATCATGTCCCGGCCAAATATAAAATGTCGTTTACCCAACTTGGTTGAATAACGTGCTTAAGGTTTGGCAAAAGTCTAATACATGTTTGAAATGGATTATAGTCCAACACGAGGACTCAAATGGATTATAGTCCAACATGAGGACTTAGCATAGATTATAGTCCAACACGAGGACTGCGTACAAAAAAAAGTATACGTGTCTTATTCCCGAACACACCCTGCTGTACTGACTTAAACTCGTGTCTGAAGTGTCATCTCACACGTACGGGTGAAATCATAATCACTGTATGCATATATACTTATTTACACCCAACATGTGATTTACACAGAAGCACGAACGAAACAAAAATAAAGTACTGCGATGAGTCGACTCGTGCTCAAATATAAGTCGACTCAACAGAACACATTTGATAACAGAAAAGGACTTTGTGAGTCGACTCATGACAGTCATGGGTCGACTCATGACTTATGGATCGATTCGTATACTGATGAGTCGACTCAGCAGAAGCAAAAAGGCAACACAACTAGATTTCGTGAGTCGACTCTTGACAGTCATGGGTCGACTCAACCTGATGAGTCGACTCATGATGAGTCATGAGTCAACTTACGGGCTGAAATCTGCATATATCACAAGTTAAATTCACCAACTCGATTCATCCTTCCATTACACTGATCTACATCTTTATAGCTATTAATTCTAGACTATGATACAGAGATAAATTCATATATAGCATGAGGAACAATTACTTATATGTTAAATCTAACAATTTACCCCTAAACATGAAAAAAGGCATTTAAACAAAAGAAAACTCTTATTTTTATTCTTTAAAAATATTTCCAGATCTGGGTTTTCTTCAAAAACATTGTTGGTGATGATTTAAAATCCGAAACACATGATTTCTAACATTCACCCTAACAAGAACATTGTTTTATACTTAAAAATAAGCCTTGGGCTCAATAAAACTCATGGAAAATAGTTGTAAACTATTAAAAACATGGGAGAGGGGTTAGGCGAGATGTTACTCGCCTTAGAAGTGATGATGAACAGACCCCTTCGCTGAAATCCTCACAAAGCCGCTGAAAAAGCCTTTGAAACGACCCAAAATCATCAAGAACACCTAGGGTTTGAGAGAGGAAAGAGGGGGACTAGGGTTTCTGGGGAGAACTGATGAAAATGAAGAGTTTTCGAGTAGAGGAGAATATATACGAGTGGATAAAACCCGACCAGAAACCCAACAAACCCGACCCAAAAAACCAGAAAAACCCCGATGAGTCGACTCATAACAGTCATGGGTCGACTCATGACTCATGGGTCGACTCATAATATAATGAGTCGACTCAACAGAGACTAAAAGGCAACAGGACTCGATTTCGTGAGTCGACTCATGACAGTCATGGGTCGACTCATGGACTAGAAACTGCATACTATGACTCTGCTGCATATGATTTGAGATCTTGCACACTTAACCTTATTTCTGATGTACGTATGCATACTCAAAAATCTACGGGCTCTTACATTCTTCCCCCCTTAAAAGAATTTCGTCCTCGAAATTCAGAAATCATATCAATCTCAGAATGGTACTTGAAAAAACACACAAGGGTCTAATCCAACCCGCACGCATACACATTTCGCAATACTGAATGTCATGTCAGTTAGCACATGGCGATATTCATACTTAACGGTCTAAAATGATGATATTCTTACCTAACCCCTAATCTAACGGAACTAGTACGTCGGGCGAAAAATCCAAACAAGGAACCCCCCATGTATATACCATGTGTTCCGAAAGATTAAGAATTAAGTAAAAATACCCTCATTCTAGTGTTAAATATAAGTATCAAAATATAGATATAATTATTCAAGTAAGAAGTCATATCATAAATACTTTAATCAGTTTTACCTGCTCGAACAAGTGTGGGTAGTCACGTCGCATGTCCTCCTCGCGCTCCCAAGAAGCTTCCTCAACTCCACTTCGGTTCCATTGAACTTTCACCAATGGAATCACCTTGTTCCTGAGTCTCTTGTCTTCTCTAGCAAGTATGGCCACTGGAATCTCAATAGTCGACAAATCATCCCTAAGCTCAATCTCCGGTGCATCCAACACTCGTTGCCGCTCCTCATCATGCAAGTGTTTCTTGAGCATAGAAATGTGGAATATATTGTGTATACTAGACATAGAAGCTGGAAGATCTAGTATGTATGACAAAGCTCCAATGCACTCCAAAATCCGGAAAGGTCCAATATATCTCGGTGCAAGCTTCCCTCGTCTCCCGAATCGCTGTACGCCTTTCATAGGCGATACCTTTAGCATAACCAGATCCCCAATCTGAAACTCTAGGGGTCTTCGTCTCTTATCTGCATAACTCTTCTGCCGACTCTGAGCGGCTAGGATCCGCTCCCTGATCAACGCTACCTTCTCAGTAGTTTGCCTCACAAGCTCTGGTCCAAGCATCAAACTATCCTCCGGCTCTGCCTAACATATCGGTGATCTACAGGGTCTCCCGTACAGTGCCTCATACGAAGCCATACCGATCGTCGCCTGGTAACTGTTGTTATAAGCGAACTCTATCAGTGGAATATGATCCTCCCAACTGCCTTGGAAGTCAATGACACATGCTCGTAACATATCCTCCAACACTTGGTTCACCCTCTCCGTCTGACCATCCGTCTGTGGGTGGAATACACTGCTATAAGATAGCTTACTGCCAAACGAGTCCTAGAAACTCTTCCAAAAATGCGAAGTGAAAACCGATCCTCGATCCGACACAATCGTATCTGGAACTCCGTGCAATCGAACTATCTCCCGAATGAAGATCCTCACATACGTCTCAGATGTATAAGTAGTCCTCACTGGGATAAAATGTGCTGACTTCGTCAACCGATCCACTATCACCCAAATCGAATCATTCTCCTTCTTCGACTTAGGCAACCCTACAATAAAGTCCATAGAAATGTCTCCCCACTTCCATTCTGGGATAGGCAACGGCTGAAGTGTGCTTGCTGGTCTCTGGTGCTCCGCCTTCACCTGCTAGCAGGTAAAACACTTTGCCACATACTCTGCAATCTCCTTTCGCATACCACTCCACCAAAAGTGCCTCTTCAGGTCCTTGTACATCTTTGTGGTCCCTGGATGTACTGTGTACCGAGTGCGGTGTGCCTCATCAAACAACTCCCTCTTCAGCTCTGCACTGGCTAGCATAACCAACCTACCCTTCATTCGTAGACCTCCATCTGCTCCAATGGTCCAATCAGCCTTAGGCTCTTTGGAAATCTCCTCCTTACGGATTTGAATCCAAGAATCCTCTAACTGAGCTCTAACAACCCTGCCACTCCAAGTTGGTTGCACTGATATAGCTCCCAAAAATATACTAGTGTCACCCAACTCAGGTCTAAAATCAAACTGGCTAAGAGTGAGAAGGTCTCGGTGCAAGGAGCACCTTAAAGCCGCCATCTGATGCCGACGCTTCCTACTCAAAGCATCTGCTACGACGTTCGCCTTCCCCGGATGATACTGAATCGCGAACTCATAGTCCTTGATAAACTCAATCCACCTCCGCTGCTTCTGGTTGAGTTCCTTCTGAGAAAAAAGATACTTCAGACTCTGGTGGTCTGTGAACAACTCGAACTGCACTCCATACAAGTAGTGCCTCCATGACTTCAGAGCAAATACCACTGCTGCTAGCTCCAAGTCATGAGTGGGATAGTTCTGCTCATGCACTCTCAACTGCCGTGAGATATAAGCTACTACTCTCTGAGTCTGCATAAGGACGCCTCCTAATCCTGCCAATGATGCATCTGTATAGACGATGAATGTCCTGTCGCTGGTCGAAATAGTCAGAACTGGTGCTGAGGTCAACTTAGTCTTCAAGATATCAAAGGCCTTCTGGCACTCTATGCTCCAAATAAACTGTACACCCTTCTTCGTAAGGTGTGTAAGTGGCGTCGAAATCTTCGAGAAGTCCTGGATGAACTTCCTGTAGTAGCCTACTAATCCCAAAAAGCTACGAATCCCTGTTACTGTCTTTGGTGGCTCCCAATCAAGCACTGCTGTAACCTTAGCTGGGTCTACTGATATGCCTTCTCTGCTGATGATGTGACCGAGAAATCTGACTTCTGAAAGCCAAAATTTGCACTTACTGAACTTGGCATACAACTAGTGTTCCCGTAGGGTCTGCAAAGCTAAACGGAGGTGCTGCTCATGATCCGCCTTCGATCTCGAATAAATGAGGATGTCGTCGATGAAAACAATCACGAACTGATCTAAGAATGGACGAAAAACCCGGTTCATCAAGTCTATGAAAACCACGGGTGCATTGGTCAACCCAAAAGGCATGACCAAGAACTCGAAAGATCCATAGCGCGTGAGGAAAGCGGTCTTGGGGATATCCATCTCCCGAACCCGCAACTGATGATAACCAGAACGAAGATCAATCTTCGAGAAAAATCACGCTCCCTGCAACTGGTCAAACAAGTCATCGATCCTAGGCAGTGGATACCTATTCCGGATGGTGACCTTGTTCAACTCCCGATAATCTATACATAATCTTATGCTGCCGTCCTTCTTCTTCACGAAGAGGACTGGCGCGCCCCACAGAGAATGACTCCGACGAATAAAACCCTGAGCTAACAACTCGTCCAACTGGGTCTGAAGCTCTCTCATCTCAGCTGGCGCCATGCGATAGGGTGCACGGGATATCGGGGCTGTGCCCGGCTGCAACTCAATACAAAACTTAACCTCTCTCACTGGAGGTACCCTAGGTATGTCCTAAATGACATCCTGATAATCCGAGACAACTCGAGTCTCTAACAAATCAGAACTCTGATCCCGCAGCATCACCTCGTCGATGAACGCCAGAAATGACTCCGCAAAACGATTGCCCTGAGAAGTGGCCACAATCATCTCGGACCCATTGGACGCTCGCAATCTGACTGTCTTCGCAAAACAGTCAATACTAATATGGTATGATGACAACCAATCCATACCAAGAATGACATCAAACTCGGACATATGCAACACTATCAGATCGACTATGAACTCCGACTCGTCTAGACTGACGGTACACCTCCTACACACGCTCTCCAGAAGTGATACCTCACCTAAAGGGGTGGAAACTGATAAAGGGGTGTCTAGAGGCTGAGCTACGAGCTGGAGTCTAGCCATAAATGCATGCGAGATGAAAGAATGCGAAGCTCCCGAATCGAAAAGAACACGGGCGGGAAAGGAATTCACAAGGAACGTACCCTCCACAACTGCTCCGCTGGCACCGTGATCACAGGGAACCACTGCATATACTCTGCCTGTGGCTGAAGACTGCTCTACCGTTAAAGCTGGAGAATATGGGACAATCTGCCCCTGGGGAGCCTCCGGACTGCTCGAACCTGTCCCTCTGCCCTCTGCGTCGCTGGCGGTGCCTCAATCCTATTCTACTGACCCTGACCTCTGCCCTGCTGTCGTTGCTGCTGCTGGTTCGGGCCCTTTCCCTGCTGAGCTCCTGCTGGTGCACTACGGCACTCTGATGCCTTGTGCCCGACCTTGTGGCAGTTGAAATAAGATCCCTGGAACTTGCGCTGCTGATGCGCTCTCTGATCCTGCTAGGGTCCCTTCTTATGAGGGCCCTGCTACTGCTGGTGCTGATACCCTGACAAAGGTCTCTTGTTATTACCCTTGTCCCCATTTTGTCCTGCCTTGGTCTTCCCTTCCTTGTCCTTCTGGAACATAGTAGTCTCAATCTCCTGTGAAGTGGCGGCCTCAGCTACCTCCCTAACTGAATAGAACCTCCTCGAGACAAGGTATCGGCGAAGATTAGGGCGTAGCCCTGCTAAGAACATCTGAGCTTGACGCTCTCCTGTCTGCCACATACCCGTAAAATGCAATAACTCCATAAACCGGCTCTCATAATCCGCCATTGTCATGTCCCCCTGAGTCATCCGGGACAACTCAAGCTCCTTCCCAGTCCGTGCTGCAGAAGAAATATACTGCCCATCAAAGAAGTAAATGAAATCCTCCCATGTGAGGGTCATCCTCTGCTCTGGAGTAAACTGTAGCCGGTACCATCTCCCGGCATCTCCCTTCAGACTGTAGGATACCAACCTCTGCTTCTGAACCGAATCTACACTGAGTATGTCAAGTATATTGCTCACATTCTCCTTCCACTTGTGTGCTGCAAGGGGGTCTGGTGACCCCTGAAACTCTGGTGCCCTCATCTTCTGATACCTCTCTACTATACGAAGCCAGTCTTCCTGCTCCGTGGCTCTATCTGGTACTGCTAATGGAATAGCTGCAGGTGCTACCTCTGGGTATCTCTCTCTCTGATCGGGACGGCTGGTATCCTCTGCTGTTGAGCTACCGGTGGTGGTGGTGTCCGTGGTACTATGTGAGTCGTTACCAACTCCTCAATGGCTGTCATCCTGGCAATAAGGGGAGCCATGATATCTACCAAATACTGAGGAGCCTGCTGCGGCTCTGGTGGTGCCTGCTCCTGCTCGGGTGGAGCAGGCTGCGGCTCAGGTGGGGCCTGCTGGGGCTCTGCCTGAGCAGCCCTTCTAGTGCGGAGTCTCCCACGTCCTGCCATCTCTCTGATCATAAGAAAAATAAAGTTCATGAGTTAAAGTAGACGTATATTCTATTCATACATAGTACATCACAATATAATTTTCACATCACATAGTATTCACACATATACTTTAAGCAAAAATAGTTGTCATAAAAAAATTTCAAAATTTTAAGATATACACATATATCTTCCTCACTCATACTAAGGAATCCTTAGCGGACTCTACACATGAATCCTAAGAAACTCTAACCTAGCTCCACGACTCAACACAGGATGATCCTAGGGATTCTGGAACTAGAGCTCTGATACCAACTGTGACGCCCCTGGGTTCACACAAGGCTGCAGTCCAAGGTGAAACCAGAAATGTCAAACCTACCATGCACCCTACCGTGCAATAACATGTTTCACCATCACAATTAACATCTCTCTAGTAGAGTCAACAATAGGTGTAGGTACAAGACAAGTAAAAGGTTTTACAATAGAAACTTGATGAAATGATAGAACATCAAATTAACATATCTCATCAACCGAATAGCAGGAATACATAGTCAAATCTGAAATGAATAATGACAATCTGGAGATCTCAACATGTCTCAAAATACATAATATCTGGTACAGGAAAATAAGGCACACAACCTTTATAACTCTAGAACATAAACCTCTCTAGTCTAAAATGTCTCAAGTGGAGTACAAAAATAAAATACACCTAATAAGAGGATAACGGGTACTAGTAAGGGTCGTCCTCAACCTGCGACTCTCCGGGCTCCTGGCTCGTTACCTAAAAGGGGGAGGAACAACGAGCGTCAAAGTGCTAGCAAGCAACATCACAACCAACCCCAATGGATATGGCTCGTTGTACATGAAAATACAGTTAATATAATATAATATGAATCATTTACACAAACATTAACGGGTTTAGTACTTAGGGAAATACAACATGAGCATCGGTACGTCGAGCGAAATAATCCAAACAAGGAAACCCTCATGTATATACCTTGTATCTCAAATTGTAGATCCCTAAATACAAAACCCGTAGTTGGTCACAAGAAAGAAAAAGAAAAAGAAAACATACCCATCTCTACCGATAACATGGAAATGAAACGAAGCTACAATAGGTGTCATGTTCAACCTAGGTAGCTATCATGTCCCAGCCAAATATAAAATATCGTTTACCCAACTTGGTTGAATAACGTGCTCAAGGTTTGGCAAAAGTCTAATACATGTTTGAAATGGATTATAGTCCAACACGAGGACTTAGCATAGATTATAGTCCAACACGAGGACTGCGTACAAAAAAAAGTATACGTGTCTTATTCCCGAACACACCCTGCTGTACAGACTTAAACTCGTGTCCGAAGTGTCATCTCACACGTACGGGTGAAATCATAATCACTGTATGCATATATACTTATTTACACCCAACATGTGATTTACACAGAAGCACGAACGAAACAGAAATAAAGTACTGCGATGAGTCGACTCGTGCTCAAATATGAGTCGACTCAACAGAACACATTTGATAACAGAAAAGGACTTTGTGAGTCGACTCATGACAGTCATGGGTCGACTCATGACTTATGGGTCGATTCGTATACTGACGAGTCGACTCAGCAGAAGCAAAAAGGTAACATAACTAGATTTCGTGAGTCGACTCTTGACAGTCATGGGTCGACTCAACCTGATGAGTCGACTCATGATGAGTCATGAGTCGACTTACGGGCTAAAATCTGCATATATCATAAGTTAAATTCACCAACACGATTCATCCTTCCATTACACTGATCTACATCTTTATAGCTATCAATTCTAGACTATGATACAGAGATAAATTCATATATAGCATGAGGAAAAATTACTTATATGTTAAATCTAACAATTTACCCCTAAACATGAAAAAGTACATTTAAACAAAAGAAAACTCTTATTTTTATTCTTTAAAAATATTTCCAGATCTGGGTTTTCTTCAAAAACATTGTTGGTGATGATTTAAAATCCGAAACACATGATTTCTAGCATTCACCCTAACAAGAACATTGTTTTATACTTGAAAATAAGTCTTGGGCTCAATAAAACTCATGGAAAACACTTGTAAACTATTAAAAACATGGGAGAGGGGTTAGGCGAGATGTTACTCGCCTTAGAAGGATGAACAAACCCCTTCGCTGAAATCCTCACAAAGCCGCTGAAAAAGCCTTTGAAACGACCCAAAATCACCAAGAACACCTAGGGTTTGAGAGAGTAAAGAGGGGGACTAGGGTTTCTGGGGAGAACTAATGAAAATGAAGAGTTTTCGGGTAGAGGAGAATATATACGAGTGGATAAAACCCGACCCGAAACCCAACAAACCCGACCCAGAAAACCAAAAAAACCCCGATGAGTCGACTCATAACAGTCATGGGTCGACTCATGACTCATGGGTCGACTCATAATATAATGAGTCGACTCAACAAAGACTAAAAGGCAACAGGACTCGATTTCTTGAGTCGACTCATGACAGTCATGGGTCGACTCATGGACTAGAAACTGCATACTATGACTCTGCTGCATATGATTTGAGATCTTGCACACTTAACCTCATTTCTGATGTACATATGCATACTCAAAAATCTACGGGGTCTTACATTTAGCTTCAGTACCTAGAAACACTTGGTGGTTAGACTTTGGTGCTACTACTCACATAAGTGTTTCTATGCAGGGCTGCCTGAGACCGAAAGCCAAGTGATGTTGAAAGACACATCTTTGTGGGCGACGGACAATCGGTAGACGTGGAAGCAATTGGGTACTTTAGGTTGCTGTTAAGAACTGGTTCTTATTTAGGATTTGAAAGATACTTTTTTAGTACCATCTTTTAGATGGAATTTGGTTTCTGTTTCTGTATTGGACAAATCAGGTTATCATTGTTCATTTAGAAACAACCAATTCAGTTTATCTTTAAATTCAAATGTTATGGGAACTAGTTACTTGAGTACTTATGGAAACCTATATTTATTTGATACAATTACTTCTTATAATAAAACCTTGTATGTGGAATAATATGGTACTAAGAGTAAATTAAATAAGAAAAATTTAACGATATTATGACATAAGTGCTTGGGTCATATCTCAAAAGTTAGAGTTGAGCGTCTTATGTCTAATGGCATTTTCAATTCCCTTGATTTTCGAATTTTGATGTTTGTGTTGAATGTATCAAGGGAAAACAGACCAAAATTAAGAGATTAGGTGCTAATAGATCTTCAGAAGTCTTAGAATTGATACATACAGATATTTGTGGGTCATTCCCTATGGCATCTTGGAATGGTCAATAATACTTTATATCATTCATAGACAATTACTCACGTTATGGGTACCCATATCTTATTCATGAAAAATCTGAGTCTCTGGACATGTTCAAAATTTTTAAAGCTGAAGTTAAGAATCAACTCAACAAAAGAATTAAAACCGTTAGATCGTGGTGGTGAGTACTACGGTAGATATGATGGTTCAGGTGAACAACGTTCAAGATCATTTGCTAGATACCTGGAGGAATGCGATATCATGAACGCCATGTTGGGTTCACCTAGCATGAATGGTGTAGCTGAAAGAAGAAATAGGACTCTTAAGAATATGGTAAGAAGTATGATTGTTTATTCTTCTTTACTAGAGTCACTCTGGGGAGAAGCACTAAAGACAGCAGCTTACATTCTGAATAGAGTACCAAGTAAATCAGTTACTAAAACACCTTATGAGCTTTGAACTGGTCGAAAGCTCAGTTTAAAACATTTACATATTTGGGGATGTCCAGCTGAGGCAAGGCCTTATAGGCCAAATAAAAAAAATTAGACTCCAAAATAGTTAGCAGTTACTTTATTGGGTATTCTGAACGCTCTAGGGGCTATAAGTTTTATGATCTCACACTCAGGAATATTTTTGAGACATGGACAATAACATTCTTTGAGGATGTTGAGTTTGGGGGAGAAATAAAGTTAGAGACATTGCTTTTGAGGCGGAATTAACTTCAGATCCAATCCATACAATTACGTTTGATAATATTCGGGTTCCTATACATGTTGTTACTCAAGAAGTAAATCTAGAACCTCAAGATGATAATGTTGAGCAACTCACTGTTCCAGAAGAACAAACTCAACAACCTCAAGAACCAGCGCCTTTAAGGAGATCCATGAGAGAATGGAGAAATACTATTCCGGATGATTATATTGTATTTCTCCAAGAATATGAGGATAATAATGAAATGTTGGAAGATGATCCAATCAACTTCCTTCAGGCCATGAAAAGTTCTAACTCTCAACAGTGGATTGATGCCATGAATGAAGAGTACAAGTCTATGCAAGACAATAAGGTTTGGGAACTTGTCCTATTGTCAAAAGGTGCAAAACTAATTGGTTGTAAATGGATTTTTAAAACCAAGCGGGATACAAATGGTAATGTGGAGAGGTATAATGCACGTCTTGTAGCTAAAGGCTTTACTCAAAAGGAATGCATTGATTATACAGAGACTTTCTCTCCGGTTTCATCAAAAGACTCTTTCAGAACAATCATGACGTTTGTTGCTCATTTTGATCTTGAGCTACATCAGATGAATGTTAAGTCTGCATTTCTCAATGGTGACATTGATGAGATGATTTATATGGTGTAACCAGAAAACTTTGTGTCAGAAGACCCGAAGAATATGATTTGCAAATTAAGTAAATCCATCTATGGACTCAAGCAAGCTCCTTGTCAATGGTATTACAAGTTTCAACAAATAATTATCTCGTTCGGTTTTGAGATGAATATTGTTGATGACTGTGTATATCACAAGTTCAGTGGGAGTAAGTTTATTTTTCTAGTTCTGTATGTCAATGACATATTACTTGCCATTAATGATATAGGCATGTTGCACGAAACCAAGAGACTTCTATCAAAGAATTTTGAGATGAAAGATCATGGGGACGTCTCTTTTATATTAGGGATCCAGATACAGCGAGATAATTCTCGAGGTATACTTGGATTATCACAAAAGAGCTAAATCGATAAAGTAATTAAAAGGTTTGGCATGCAAGATTGCAGACCAGGAGACACTCCTGTTGCTAAAGGGGACAAGTTCAGTCTCAATCAGTGCCCTAAAGGTAACCTTAAAATTTAGGAAATGCAAAAAAAATTTATGCCTCGGCTGTAGGAAGTCTAATGTATGGTCAGGTATGTACGCGTCCGGATATTGCATATATTATTGGGATGTTAAGCAAATACTTAAGCAACCCTGGTATGGATCATTAGATAGTAGTCAAAAGGGTTATGAGGTATCTTTAGAAAACAAAAGATTATATGCTCATGTACAGAAAATCAGATCAGCTGAAGGTCATTGGGTACTATAATTCTGATTTTGCTGGATGCTAAGATAGCAGAAAGTCTACATCAGGCTATATTTATATGTTAGAAGGAGGAATTATATTATGGAAAAGTGTTAAATAGACACTTGTAACTTCCTCCACTATGGCAGCAGAATTTGTAGCTTGCTATGAGGCATCCAATCAGGGAATATGACTGCGAAATTTTATCACGGGACTGCGCATTCTGAAAAATATGGAACGACCACTAAGATTATATTGTGATAATAAATCTGTACTAATGTATTCTAATAATAACATGAGCTCAACTAAGTCAAAACATATTGACATTAAGTTCCTGGTTGTGAAAGAAAGGGTACAGAGTGGACAGATATCCATAGAGCATATTGGGACAAACTCCATGATAGCTGATCCTCTTACTAAATGATTGCCACCTAAGGTCTTTCATGAGCACACTGCTCATATAGGTGTGATATTATTTAAGGATATCATGATCTAGTGGGAGTTTGTGATTGTGGTGCTTTATGTTAGGTTATGTTGTCTGATCAGAATAAAGTCTTCAGTTAAGACACTCTGTTCCATAATGTTGAGGTTGATCTCACTAAAGTTTAAGGTAGGATCAGTTAAAAATAGACATGTACTAATCACATTGCATGTATTTTTTATGCTACATATAAATGATTGATCTATGTCATTTGATTGTATTGGTATATGTGACCATTGATGAGTTTAGTTACGATAAATGTGATGAAGGCCGCTTTGATCCTATATTGATGTAGTCAATGGATGAGATTGTTTAGAAATACTCTTTTCAGTGATAGTATTTTTTTTGAGCTCATAAGGTTATACATATTTTAACAAATCATATGGTGCCCAAGTGGGAGATTGTTGGATTTAAATCTAATTAAATCTATTTGTGAGCACATATGATTAATCTATGTGTATTGATATCCTTAAAAATAACCCACTTAAAGTGATCAATCAATTTGGGTTAATGAGTATTTAAATAAATTATGGGCTAAATGTACAGATACCAGGTTGTAATTATGATTTGATGAGGGGCCAAATTATAAATATACAATACCTATATATATGGGGTTATGGTCCCTAATCTAGGGTTAACCACTCTTATTCTCTTATCCCCATCTAAAGAGAGTCATAAGGGAGAAACCCTAAGATTAGAAAATCATCAAAACCCTATTTCAAATCCAAGCAATGGCTTCAGGTATAAATTCCACTCTTGTTGTTTAATCTCTATGATTTTATCACGATTAAGGATAACAATTGTTACTTGTTATGTGGTTCTAGAGGCTCCAACACGGCATGATCTAGAGAAGAAGTAAGACGTATAGTAAAGAGTGCTAACTAGCTAAAGTGTTCGTAGTAGGAAAGGAGAAGTGCTATAAACAGTAGCCAACCTAGTCGGCCTCTGCATTGTAGAAGCTCGGTTGATGGGTGCCCTACAGGCACAAACAAACATGTTAGGAGGTTGTGTTGGGTCAGATTAAAGCCCATATATTTACCACCATTTAAGTCAATTAATTATGAGCGTTGCTATAGTGACCCAAAATAAGGGACCCTACATGGGACAGGTGAGACGTCGCCTCTCTGTCAGGTGATGCACTATTTATAAACCATGCATCACGGGACAAGAAGGTGACACCTTACCTGTCCTACTCTAGGTCCCCTATTTTAGGGTCCCTAAGACATTTTTCATTAATTATATATTGTTGAAAGAAAACACAAACTTAAAACATAAGAGGATTTCAACTTGTGAGAAAATGAGAGCGTTTAGTGTACAGAAAAATAGTTGTTCCCTTCACATCTCTTTAACTAAAATAGATGAAAAAAACTAACTTGTAGAAAAACTACAAACTTCTGGCAGATGATGACATAACCAACTAGGCATGGCCCTTAACGGAGAATCCCCATCGATGAGGGCCCACAATTAGCTCCTTGATCAACCTCCTCATCAGGGCACCTGCCACATTGAACCTCATCGGCCCTCTCCTTGGCGTGGGGAGTGATGAGAACATTATTGAATTAGTGCAGTAGGGAAGTTGGAGAGGCGCCGCGTGTAGATGATAAAAAATAAAGGCCAACGATCAAATAGCTCAAACGCTACGTAGAATCTACCAAGGGCAAAATGGTCATTTGATCATTAGACTCATTAAAGTCAAATCAACATACAATTGGCTACCATAAAAAGTCTACGAACCCCTAAGTCAAAGCGAATGGGATCCATCCTTAAAATCAAATTAAATGGGCTGAATCTACATAAATTCGCGTATATGGCTACGCCCACATCATTATGCAGAGTTATACCCTCGTAGCGTATGCTAGGCTAGGGATCGCACCAAGTCATATTGATAAAGAATCGTGATAGCCACTACTCTTCAAAAATAGTTGTGTGTAATGCAAAAGATCGTGCACCTGCTAAACGTTTGCATAGAGATAGAAAAAAGGAGCAGCAAATAAGTCTTGAATTTGCATCGTGATAAACCTCGAAAATCTATGAAGGGACACTCTTTAAATCCATAAAGAACAATCTATGAATCCATGAAGGACATCAAATCCACAAAGAAAATACTTAAAGAGATATTTTATTGATGAAAAGCTCTCACTATAGGGCTTACAATCCTCTCTTTAAATAGAAAACAAATAAGACTCTTTCTAGGACCTGAACTTTAACTAAAAATAGAAATAATAAAACTTTTCTTAAAATAATCCATGTGATTAGGGAAACAAATCCTTCAAATTTAGAATCAAACCGGAATTATTTCCTAATCAAAATAGACTGCTAAAATATTACCTAAAATAGTAAAAAACTAATAAGAACTCTAATATCTCTCAATTCGGAGAGAATTTCACAAAACAGACGGTAGCAAATTGAACAATAGTAGGTTTGGTTGGCTCTATCTTGAAAAAATACGTACGAAATTTTCATACATAATTTGTCCAATTCCGATGTATGGTTTAGGAGATATGACCCGTTCTTCGTTATAAATTATTTTCCTCTATAGGACACGTATTTAGGCTTCTGAAAGTCTAGTTTCTCCATGAAAATATCTGCAGTGCGTTCTATATCAATTTTGCTTGTGGTTTTGAGCCGCTCACGATTTTAAAACCTAACCAAATTTATTTCTTTTATTTAACTCAATTACTTAGCCTCAATTATTTATAGGTTTGGTATGATTTTCCATGTCATACTTGTATTTATGATTAATCATGTCTATAGCTTTCATATATTATTTTAGTATTTTTATATGAATTTGCTATATTGTTTAGTTACATTCTATGAACTTTTTTGGTAAAACTACCACCCACAAACGGTCCACAAAATCATTTGTCTACCATGGTGACCTTATACATTTTTTCATACCAACTTCAAAACTAACCAAATATAAGAAAAGTGGGAAAGATTTTACCAACCAATACTTTTTCCATTGTTTAGATGACAATTAAACCAAGGAAAATGTGTAAATTGGTTTCCCAACATATTTTATGTGCGATCTAAACATAAACAACCGATTTTATGGAAAAATTTGTAAAATTAAAAAAATAGATTTTTCATATAGAATGATGTTTACCAATAAAATGGAAAATGAACCAAACAGCCTCTAAATAAAGAGGTTCCCATAGTAGTAAATTCCATTATGTAGGAAAGACATTAAGAAACTCGAAGATGTGAGGTACTTACGGGTCAACAATTTTGTCGAAGGCTATTTCCACATCATCTTCTATCGGGTGAATCAACAAATTTCTATAGTGCTAAAACATGCCCCAATTGTCTTAAGAAATGTTGAGAGTAGTTGTTAAGAGTAGTGTTTACTTTTGTTTAGTCCCACATCGGGTAGAGACAAACTTTATTTTTTTCCTAAACACTATAAATAACATCCTAGAGAGAGCTAATAATCTCACTATGGTTTTTTCAAACTACAAGGTATCAGAGTCACCCTCTCTCCAATTTTCTAAACCCTATTTGCCACCTTCCACTCCTCATAAACCCTAGCCGCCATCATCTAAACCCTAGCCGACACTATTTATCCACCCAACACTATTCATCGGGAACTATTCATCTAATGATACTGTTCATCCATCATTAAAAAATAAAAAAATAAAATTAAGCTAATAATTTAGCTTATCAACAAGATCTTCATAGATTTTTAGCTGATTATTTAGCTTATTAATTATATCTTCATATCTCTTCAACTAATCATTTAGCTTATCAACTAGATCTTTATAGATCTTTATCTAATTATTTAGCTCCATGCTACGATCAGTCGTTAAAAATCTCTTTGAAATAAATGATAAGTCTTTCTTTACAAGATGGTTTGGATTAATCACTTGTTGATGATTAGTTGTTGATGATTTGATCAATTTGTCTTTTGGATTATTTGTTGTTATATCCTGTAAAGGATCATTTAATGTTGTATCCTAGAAAGGATCATTTGTTATTGGATATTTTAATGAATGATCATTTGTTATTGGATCCAAAAGGAAGTTATTGAGTGAGGTTGATTTTTTGGATGAGATGAAGACCCATGGAGGTGCTTTCTAGCAGGATCACTGACCAAAAATTAAAGGAGTCTAACTACATATTTTGGAAGCAATTGGTTCGAGTTTTATAATTTAGGACGGGGAAAGAATCATCATCTTACAAATAACCCTCCTGTACCAGTTACTGCCTCCTACAAACAGGATGACACTAGTCTACTTCATCAAATTTAGAACAGCATGGAACTATAGGTTCTTTAGCTCGCAATTCATTGTAATACAGCGAAACAAGTGCGGAAGTTATTAGAACAATTGTACTTAAGCCGAGAACAAGCCAATCAGGCGTATGACGCCATTCAGGTGTATGACGCCATTCAGGTGTATTACGCCATTCAAGAGTTATTTCGGAGCAGGATGGACGAACATAGTCAAACCTTTGAGGATTATTATGGCAACTTCAATCGCCTTGCAGAGGAGTTGAGATAGATTTTTCCCATTACAGGGGATATTCAAAAGATGCAAGATTAGTGGGATTAACTGATGGTATTCACCTTTTTGGGTTCTCTTCCATAGTCTTACAATTCAGTCAGACCATAAATTATTAGGAGCTCTGCTATACGATCTTTAGTAGAGACATGCCACTTTTTGAGATCAGCCGTGCCAGCTTCGCTAGAAATTACTATCGCAGAGTCTGCAAATAGGTCTGCTCTCACCAAACAGAGTAGACAGACAACTGGTCGAGCGGGTTGACGTAGTGGATGTCGCTTTTTTAGACGTGGAGGACACTTTGGAGCGCGTGATAGATGAGGTGATAGTTTACGAGGACCTACAAGGAACGATTCATATGGTCCCTCTATCTATTGTCATTATTGTAAGGAATGGGATCACATGAAATTTCTTTATTCTTAGCTACAGGGAAAACAACCCTAGAGTGCACATGTTGATACACAGGAGAGTCCTATGGATGAAGACACTCACCGCTAGTTTGAGCGATTTTAGCTCCAGATATTTTAGCAAGTGAAGAATACCCAATCCTCTTCTGCTACAGTTACAATTGCCCAAACAAGTATATGAGAGTGCCCTAGAGGGGGGGAGGGGGTAAGGTGAATAGGGTAATTGTTAATCGAATCTGATTTCGATACCAAATTAAAACTTATAAAATGATATTCTAGAAATATGATATACAAGGAGATACGCAAAGATAAACAATGATATAATAGGCGATATAAACACAAGCACAAAATGTAAAGAATAATAACGAGCCAAAACAATCGTAAACACAAGATATGATCATGGAGTTCGGTCAACCCTCAACTACGTCTCTTCTCCTCACATCGAGGAGATCTCCACGATATCTAAAAATCTACACAAACTGTTTTCAAAGATCATCGATAACTTTTATAACTCATACGATGTCAATCCCACAAGCCACACTTCTCTAAGTGTTGGACTACCCGTGTTAACTCCCTCAAGCGTTTGGATTTTTAACCTCTCCCTAGGTTTTACAACCAACTCACTCCTCTTGGAATTAACCCCGGTCTCTCCTAACAACACTTCTAAGTGTTCTTGTGTATTACAACGTGTTTAACAATAAGTGTGGATAAGAAGATTTGTTCTCCAAGACAAATGAGAATGAAATGTAAAGCTCTCTCAATGAAAACACTCTCACAACCTGATTATACCAAATGTGAAATACTTAAGCTCAAGTGGTTGTGTGTGTAAACAATGAGTAAAAAAAATCAAACTCAAATCAATTTAGCATAAATATATAAGAATCAAAATATTAATTAGCTAGAGGATGAGTTTAGAAAAACTTCTCCAAAACAAAGAGAGTTAGAGATTTAAGGATGAACGCCTTAAAAACAAAAATTGAGATCATTCTCTTTGTGAAACTCTTATCACATAAACAAACACACTTAAACTTCTCAAAAACATGCAGAAAAACTGCCCAAAAACTTCTTGTAAAACTCTTGATAAAAATTAAGTCTTGAGAACTATTTATAGCCTCTCAAATAACACAAATTAGAAACTAGCCATTTCTATAAAATAGTCGTTGATCAGTCGACTAAAAAACATGGTCGGTTGACTGATCGATTAAAAAACAAATTACTGTAAAAACTACTACTAGCAAGTCGACTGGATTAAACAAGCGGTCGATTGAAAACACTGTGTTTGGTTGACTGACTTTAGAGGTCTATCGATTGATAGACTGTAAATAAACAATGCTGAAAAAACTGCTTCTAGCCGGTCGACCGATTCGACTGTTCGGTCGACCGAAAAACTGATACATAGCAGATACTTAAATTTATTGAAAAGTTGATTTTCTAAATTCAATTTAAAATAGTAATTCAACTCTAAAAATAGTAAAACTTGGGAAAATATTTATACACATAAAAATGAATGTGTTAGAAAAGAAATTTCTAAAATAGCATTTCCCATTTGTGACAACTCACTGTTTTGCAAAATGGTATGAAAACTTTAAATATGATTTCATAGAATCAAAAATACGAAATCATTGAATACTTGATTCTGATGAAATCATTTCAAACAAGTTTAGAAATGGATTCATAGACTTTTGAAAAGATGTAAAATAATATCATTAAGTCTATAATCCGCAAAATGTTATTTTCCCAAAAATATGTATAAACTGATAAATTGAAACTAATAGTTATGTTTTTATGGCTAAACGTATTTACAAAGATATTCAAAAAATCCTTTAGCAAAGTGAAACAAACAATGAATGCAATAAATCAAAATGATGTGAATATGTATAGTTTAAGCTTTAAGTATAACACTGTTCGCGGGAAAAACTGATGCTTTCTTCATTGACGATTCCATTGCACTCTTAAAGAACAACTTTTTGCGTTACAGAAAGATCCGGTCTTTTTATAAGATCCGGTTACAATGAAAACCAAACAAAAAAGAAAAAATTACAACTTTTCTCTTGTTTACCGAACAAATCGCGAGCTCCTGTTATCCGGTCACTCGCTTGCGTGGGTTGTTTGCCTGCGCCGGGGTTATTTGCCGTGGACTACCGCGTGATCTTGATCCGAACCGATCTACGCAATATGACGGGTATTATTTCACCAAGGAAATAATAGCCAGAGGGATTATCTCACCAAGGAAACAATCGCTCAAATCTCGGGATCAAAGACCAAGCTTTGATCCGGAGTATAGCAACGTAGATCTGAAGATTTGATCCTCTCGAACTCCTACCTTTTATGATGCAGGTGCTCGCCAAGAACCAGATCCAAACGTCTAAGTCTTCAAGCCTTCGAAAAACTCAAGCACAAGTTCTCAATCCGGCAGAGTTTCGGCTCTCCAAAAGTCCTTCCAAAAGT